>JARKHS020012600.1:0-52500 GCA_030143305.2 Amblyomma americanum | reverse complement strand
GATGTCTTTATAGAATTTAGCACTTTCTTGATTCCTGGACACAAGGATTTTTTTCTTCCAGTCTGGTTCCGCCCAAGGAAAGAACCCGGTGCTGGTTCCGTGGTGTATGCTTTACTTTCGACCATATTTTTCTTGACAGGATGCAGCGCGAACAAGACAACAGTGAGGGAGAACATGAAGACAATATGTTCTTTGCTTACAACTAGACCTGTTTTTTTAGCAAGGAATGATCAACAGATATTTGTCTTTCAAAAACGCTGAGAAATAGGCCGTTGTGGGCGGTTCAGTGCACAGAAACGCGTACAATAAGTACATAATAGAGCTACACTCAAGACGACTAACTGAACCTACCCAGGAACTTTTCAAGTTTGAATTTTAGACATCAAGCTTACATTAAAAAATTGAAGTCCGTCATTATAAAAAAGCGAGAACAGTTTTAAACTTTGTAAGCGCTATTGTAACTCAAAATATCGAAGGTTACAACACCTTTCAATCTCGTTAAGTTTTTTTTCTCGCGTCGAGTAACCAAAGAGGTTGCGAAGAAATTTCAAAACGAGTTTTCTTGCTGTCGATATTTCAAATCGCAAAGAAATTTCGGAAAATTCATCAACTGTGCTCGTCTCCGATGATGACAGGCTTCAATTGCGCAAATTTTGCTTTGCTTTAGATCACAAAATTATCAAGTTGATGAGTTCATTTATTTAAATATTTGTCTCGTAGTTCTCTATGGTCAACATAATGTTAGCCTTGCTGTAGAATCCAGGGGAACCGACCGCCTTGATGTATGTGTCACTGTTTTCAAAATAAGGCTTTAAAGAATATAAAAAAAATACTGTATGCAGAAAGGCGGACTCGAGCAATGAACACAAACAGCGGAGCCGCACCGAGGCTCCGCTTTGCGGGGAGATTAAAAAAAAGAAGAAAAAAGTGAAATAAATATGACATAAAATTGAATAACGCGACAGCAGGCAGCTTCCAAAGTAACTTCAAGAAATGCAACTTCCCCCGGATAGAGTGTGAAAGAGAGATTGCCAGTACACTTGCTGCTTGAAATGGCAATATGATAGGCCTCCTTTCAAGAAGGTCTGAAGTTGGCCTGTATTAATAAGGAACTTATTTTTAATGTTAAAGACCATAGCATACAATTAGCACAAGTGCTGCCAGCGCCAGCAAATTTTTCAAAGAGGGGCGCGGCAGGACATTTTTTCGCGTGTGCGTATTACAAAGGCTAGCGCATATAACTAGTATCTTCAAAGGGGGACCACAGAGTCAGTTTCGTGCTTCAAGTAACATGTTTAAATTGAGTGTTGGATAAATTTCTAAAACAATTGGCTCAGCACAAAATGCGTCTTTTACTCCTGAACTGGTGATAACATACGCCCAAAGAGCCATAAAATCGACTTTTGCAAAGTCCGAAAATTGGATCATGTTTTCCGGGGAGCGCGTTTACTTCACGTGAGAATTAATTCCGGCCAATGCGTCAGCAATTATGTTGTGCAATTTTGGTGTACATAGGGTATTGTGGGAAAAAGACTAAAAAACAATCCCGATATTAATGCTGAAAGCAAGCTATCGAACGAGCTTGTTCTATTTTGACAAATTCACTTTGAGTTACACAGATGGAATACGTCATTAGGGTGAAATGAGGAAATATGCCACGGGAAGGTAGATGTACACGACGCACTACTATGACCACGCACGATGGCTCGGTCTGGGATATGAAATTTACTTGTATTCACAGGAAAAGTGAATGAAAAATAAACACCCTTGCATTGTTTTGCAACGTTGGACCGAACGAGCAAGCTTAAGTCAAAGGAAAGGGTACCAACATTGTCTCTGACTAAAACCACTTTAATAGATAGAGCCTTGTTTTTTATTTTCCACCCTCCCTGATTAGCGGACCTTTAGTACTCTTTCACTGGTTTGTGTTTTCATTTTTGAATCCCTCTTCTTCTCTGCAGGGATAAATGTTTCCATAGACTTTTAGGCGTTATTAGCACAGTTGCTACATTCGTCACGCCGACGGCAGAGTCTTGTTTGCGCTTGTAATATTAATACGTACCACATAACTGAGCTGCATAAAATAGTTCATTTGATTTATTTGTGCCTCTATACTGTCGACTTAGCTCGGTTTGTGAGGAAACGTAGGCGTGTTCCTTCAAGAAACCGCTTCGTGCTTCCTTTTTTCTTTCGGAGGGTGGGCAGACGTCGGGAACGGAGATTTCTTGCTAGATTTTCGGTGCTACTACCTGCGGCGGTAAGCGGAATGCATATAGCAACGACTAATTCTGCTTCGCTTTCCTCAATGTTGCATTTTATTATCCTTCATAAACTCTCTTTATTTTCACTGGTAAAAACTCGAAGATGTTTAGAGTCAAAAAATTTTCAGTATCCTATCAAACATATATCTATAGGCAAATATCGTTGGGGGAACTTAAATATCTCTTAACTGCGGGAAGGCGAAAGCCAGCTGGCAGTGGGCAGTTCGTTCACAGTCCAATTGGCAGGTTGTGATCACTTGACAAGGTCTAGTGACCTAGGGGCCTAGATGTAACGGAGGGACAAGGTCACGTGACCAAGGCTGTAACGGACGGACGCCGCGAAGTCACCGCGAGTATAAGCCATTAAAGGGTTCACCTTAATATCGCACATCGGCAACGAGGGGCAAAGACAAAGTTTCTGTGGTAAAAAAAAAATTGAGGAGAGGAAAATGGAATGTTTCCCAAGAAAAAAGGCCTCCATTCCTCTGCAGTTACGCATTTCCTACATGCTCTAACTCTGCGAATTACACTGTAAGCTGCCCAAAGACCTCAAGCTTTCAACATACTGCGGTTATATCACCCTTCACAAACTGATAAAATTAACCAGAGTTCTGTTTGAAGACACCTCATTAACTTCCTCATTTGTCTTCTTCGTTGGTTGCTGGGTTGCCACACTACCTATGCATACGCCCATTACTTAGTCGTGCCATTAAAGAGCGAATAGTAAAAAGGGAAAAGCGTAGAAATGTTCGTCTTTAAAATAGCGATGTGGGTAAGAATTGCGGTAACTAAGCTATTAAGAGATAACAAAAGATACCTATCTGCCATCTTACATCTTATGGGGTCGTGAGAGACAGGTTCTTACGATATGTTATTTGTCTTTTGGGCAAAAAAACATATTCAGTGCCAGTGGCCCGCGAGGAAAAATTTTGAAGGTACGAATGTAGCTCCCTACAGATGGTGCCTTAAGTATAACTTTCTATGCAGGCTGTAGAAGCTGCGCAGGGGTTTACAGAATACTTAACCAAGTATGGTTCACGGGTTAAGTACACCGATGTACAGAACACTGACATAGAGGGTGCTGCGCCAAAGACTTTACACAATTTTAAAAAATGGACTTTTTAAGCTAGAAGATCGCTTTTTAGGCATGATATTGTCAGCGGTGTAGTAGATCAGAACACAGCAGAAACGTGCTGACTAGCATGTTGGTTAACTAATAGAGAATAGTTAACCTTTTAAAGATTACTGTAAGGCTCCTTAATTATTGAGAGGCGTAAAGCCCACAGTAAGCAATATACATATCAGCTTTATAGAATTTCGGAAATGCAGTTTTTCTCGGCGCTGTGCTTCAACAAGTTTTGGCCACATAGGGCCAAAATGCATGCTTTCTCGAGAAGCTTGCAAGCAAAGCAACCTCTGCAGTGAAAGTACAATGTCGAAACAGTCAAAATGTGTTGGGCCACAGCGCCAAGGGTAACCGCGTTCTTGAAATTCTAAAGACTGATATAGCTATTACTTATGGCTGGTTACACCGCTCTCAATAATCGAGGACCCTAACAGTTACAGTTAAAAGGCTAAGTATTCAATACTAGTTAACAATCCTGCTAGTTAGCGCGTCCTAACTGCATTCCGATTTGTTACAGCGCTGACGATTTCTTGACGAAAAAGTGCTCTTCTAACTCAAAAAGCTTACTTTAAAAAGCTGTGAAAAGTCTTCGGTGACACGCCTTGTATAACGGTACGCACAATTTTCGCGATTGATTGACGTCAGCATAAATATTAATTTCTCATGCTTAATTTCCCAGGCACTTGATGATGCAAGAATTGCTTTTAATATAATCCCTAAGCTTTGTTATAAAGCAAACCTGTTTTTATTAGAGCAGTTCTGAAAATTCAGTAAGGATGACAAGTTGAGGCGTCCGAGACAGGCGCCACTATTGATGACATATCCTAAGTCCTGCTTGCATAATGGTCGCCCAAAACCTCTTAGAACAGGCAAAAATGACCAAAGACCACAACGCATATAAAACGGGCTATGTTCGGTAATTAAGCAGCGTAGGCCAAGGCGTGGGATTAATGATCTCCGTACAGCAGATTAGCGCTCCAAAGTTTTCAGGGGCATACTGCGCTCCACGCCTAGTTACGGGAGGTAAACCTGAGCCGTCTTCTAGCGCCAGGTGTATTTTGCTCACTTTTTGAGAGGAGCTAATACTGAGCCCAATTGGCAATTAATCAGAAATTTTTGGAAAACGGTGACTGGCACAGGAACGGACACTCACGCATACGACAAAGCGCTACAAACTGCTTATATATCGGAAGAGACAGGAGTATATTAACACACCACAAAATCATACCAAGCAGAAAGGTGTGCAGTAGCCCTAGATCCGCGCCTTCACGCGTAAATACGAAAAGGGAAAGCAACCCGAAAAAAGATGACTTTCTCAGCCAACACGTCGACATTACAAAAGATTAAGGTTGCGGTCTTTCAGATAGTTAAATTTTGTTGCGCATGGTATCAGGTTGTGGTGTGTTAATGTACTCCTGTGTGGGTGTGAGTGCATGCGTGTGTTTGGTGTGTGTGTGCGTGTGCGTGGATGTGCGTGTGTGTGAATCCTTTTGTTCCTGTGCCGTTTAGAGCTTTCGAAAACTCTAGAACACTATTTTCACCCAGTCATCCTGTTTATTTTTTAGAGATGAACGTCCAATCCAGAACAGCAGGCGTTAGAATTCCATGGGACTCACGGTCTCGTCCTTCCGTGTTCACTGAAGCTTTATGACTTAGATAGGAAAACGTCATTTATAGAAAAAAAATAATTAAAAAAACACGCCTAATCGTTAACGATGTACAGGAAGAGGCATTGTGTAATATAAGGTTTCATTATATATGAGAAATATAAGACGGCTTACGCGTGAAAAGGAGTAAGCCCACCCGCTCACTTCGTGAGCGCAGCCGCCGTGCGCTGAGGTGTCATGCAACCCGATGCCACGCAGCTGGCAATTCTCCTTCTGCATGGCTCTCCCTAGGCGCCCCCGCATCCCTTCTGATCTGCGTTGTAACTTCGTGAACGCAGTCACCGCTCTACCGTCCAATGACCGTCCCGCTGTCCAATGACGGGAATGTCTTGTTAGGGTTAGGCCTGGAAAATGCACTCTTGAGAATGCACACCCTGCGTGGTTATGCCATCCATCTTGTTGAGCTTTCTTTGTGTGTCCTTAGGTTGGTCAGCTTCAACATGTCTGTGTATATGTGCGAGAGGTCGAAGGCGAATCTTAACTGCAGGTGTCTTGGTTACTTCAAAACTTGAGTAAAGGAGGAACAGTGTTTGGCGCACAATTTGAATTTAAGAGAAGCAAAAGAGGAACCTCACGGCTCATTACATTGGAAAGCCTTCCGAGGCACCACGCTAAGGAGAAACGGAACAGGAGGCGAGGAGGCGGAACAAGAGGACAAGGAGAGGACGGCTTCGAATGAAACTGCAGCGCTCAGTACGCCTCAATAGAATCTTTACGAATTTCATTGCCCTAGAGCTTCAGCGTTAGTTTCTCTCCTTCGGAGCGGTTAAAAACCTCAGCGATATTTTCGGAAGATGCAAAGCAGATCAGTCGTCACCCTAATACACTTTGACAAACGAGATTGGCTTGAAGAACTGGAAGACATCAGGAAAAGTAACCTTCAACACGAAGCAACTTTGACGCCGTTGTTGCCCTTACTACGTGAATAGCAAATCACTCCATGACAGCTGTCAGGCGAAAATGGCGCTATTCCGTTCATGACATATAGTGTGCAGTTCACCTGCGGAACGAAGCGAATAATGAAACGAAAATATTGAACTCAAAAGAGTTATACCGTAAACGGCGTCAAGGTGCAAGGAAGGAACTAGAATAAAAACAGAAACTTGAAATACCAAATAATTGTACCAAACCAAACAGAAAGAAACACTTTTCTATCTTCCAGAGATAACGAGGTGATTTGATCCCATTGTGCAATGGTTCCTGCAGTACCTCTTACTATGCAAATGCGTGACATATAACTTTCTTCACCTTTCTCTGTCCCCAGGCGATTCGCTGCCGTGATTATCTCGTCTGCTTTGGCTTTTACTTCTCATGCATAAAATTCTTATTTATACACTCATCAGCAGTACTTCTGAATACTTCGCGCTGTAGAGTACTTAGCAGTGCATCTTTTATTACAACACCGCTTTAACGATATCTTAAGTGCCGCACTTCCGGCAGCATTCTTTCATTCTAGCTTACATTAAGTAACTGACAGTGGCTCTTATGCGAGCACTAGTCTTACCTGTTAACATCCTACCCCGAAGCGACAATGTCACATTAAATGCGCTAAGAAAAGGTTCACGACACAAACCACTGCAGTGTTGTATAATAAGGAAGCAATAATAAGGAAGCAAAGAGTCACCAAAAAAAAGAACGCATAGAGGCATGTTTCTGTTTTCTCTTATTTTTTTTTTGCGTTGACAAATGGGAAATTAACAGCATAATGATTTTATCTCTGTAAGTTAACTGGATACATAGAAGAAGAAAAAGTAACCTTATGGCGTCATAGGTATCTGCCCGAAAGACCTCTGTATATCACGTACGGTGCCCTACCAACTGAGATAATGGAGAGACTGTCCAATCTTCTACTTTCAGGGGCATTGCTGTTGCGTGTGGCCTAACCTGTCTAGTGTTCACCAGCGCTGGCCTCGTCCTCAGCGCCGGGTCTTGTCCGCCGTGTATTACCGAGAGAGTTTGTGCAACCACTAACAGGTCAGGCCGATTCACACATCATGCAGGTGCGCCGTCAATCATCATGACCGCCTCAAAGAGACAGGGACGCTGCGCATCGTGCAAGCACTCGTCGTCAGCCGCCTCACGTACCACACTGCCTACCAGTCTCCACCCGTGCAGAACTGCAACGTTTAAATGCTCTCCTCAAATCGGCAATCAAGACGGCGACAGGGCTCCCCCACACGCTTGAGTACAACGCCTGCGTCAGCTAGGCATCCACAATTTAGTGCAACAACTGACCGCAGATAGCATGCCGGCCAGCTTTTCGGCCCACAGAGAGTCCCTGACCCCCTTTGGCACACGAACCCCCCTCCCCCCCCCTCCCCCCCCCGACCCAGCACCCCTGGTGCTCACGCCCCGTACTAGGATACGATTGGCACCAAATCGGCTAAGCATGCTCCCCGATCTTCACAGAAGCAGAAGGTGTGCCAGAGTGGAGGCGCTGCAGAGCTCCCCTGGAAACGACCAGTCCACACTAGATAATGACGCCGCGAGCTTATCCAAAAAGCCGGCCATGCTCGTGGTGGTCACGAATGAGGGCGGACACCCACAAGCTACCTCATCGTTTGCCTTGACTTCGAGCCGGTCGGCGGAGGTGGGATCTACCGTCCTGTTCAGCTCTATGCTTAGCTCTAGTCTGAGCGATTAGCAACGGCTGATCACGCAGGCTCGGAGAATCTCAAGCTGTCGGAGTCCTGGATTGAGGACACCGCCCATGAGGACGGCTGCACCAGTCGCAGTTCCAAAAAATAATAGTATTCACCGCCACTACAACCCCCACGAGTGTCACGTGGAAAGTTATCGAACGGTGCGGCGGCAGCTGTGCGAGATACCTTTCGTCTTCCCGATGGCATCAAGACTACCAGAACCGAGACAATCGCTAAAGTATTGGAAAACAGAGGTAGGGAAATGGGGGGTTCGGTAGGACACCCGTATTTATTTATTTATTTATTTATTTATTTATTTTTTTATTTATTTATTTATTTATTTATTAATACCTCAAAGGCCCCATTGAAGGGGTATTACATGAGGGGGTGGAACTTCAGCAGTAAATTTCTTCAATTGACCTAAAGCAAGAAACCCATAGGGTAAGGCTTCGTTTTTTTTTAATTTGTACTCTACATATACGAGGAATTAATGAAGTAATAAGTTTAGAGCTTAAAGATATTTAATTAGGAAGTAGAAGAAAAACAACCGTAAGTCGCTAGTAGAATCCGAACCCATGGCCTTCTTAAGTCGTGTACACTGCCCTACAGAGTGAGCTATAGCGACAGCGATGCAGTTTCTTGCTTACTAAGGCATTTCTGCGGTGTGCAGCCTAATACATAGTGTTTCCGGCAGTGCCTCCCTCGTCCGTAGCACGAGAGGGTCCTCGCGTAGCTGCCGCCCGCACCGTTCGATAATTGACACTGGCGATAATACCGGACGGTCTATGTCCATCACCATAGACCAGGGTGGCGCTGGTAAACGCTATCAAGGTTAGATTACAAGCAACATAAATGCACCCGCAAGTGGAATGTTGGACAGCTGCCGTCCTAGATGATTTGGTAGAGCGCAGTACGAGAGATATGGAGGTCGTGGCATCGGATCTCGCAGGTGGCATATGGTTATTTATTCTGATTTCTAATCACTTATTTTTCATCAATGAAATGATTATGCTAGTCAATTCCCATTGATTATCAAGGCAAATGGAAAAAAACAGAAACATTCACACATGCTTTCCTTAGTTTCGGTGGCTGTTGACTTCCTTATAACGTATCTATTACTGAGCACCTCTCATATGTGCACCTAACTCCTCCTAGACTGTCATTGTCCGATTCAAACAATAAATTAAGTAGCTCTTGTGCACAAATTCATTTTTCGTCACAGTTGGCTAATAAAATAAAAACATATAATCAAACAGCAGCAAGTTCCCTCACTGATGTAAAAGAGCGAAAATAAAAAGAAATGGAGACAACACGCATTTGAAACTCTGCAGGATATAAGGAATATTTTGCATGACTTCCGATCACCGCCTCTGGAAGTAAGCAAAGCCTAAATATTTACTTTCAGGCTTTTCGTTGTGGAACACGCTCGTTTGTGTTCTTATTAGGGAAACTGAAGTTTCTCTGTGTACGATAAGAGCCTTGTACAGTCGTCCTCACACCTCTCTAGAGCGCTTGAGCGGCGCCCTCTGGTGTGCATTTATGACAGTTGTCGCTGTCTGGCTTACCCGATATAGCGTTTAAAGACATGATGAGTTTGTAGTGCCCTCCGTCCACGCGCCATCCGTGCACCGCTCGCTGTCTGCTGTGCAGGTGGCGTGTGTATTTGTCTCTCGCCTCGAGAGAGGGCAAGAAGGCCCTAGGCACTGAGAAACGTAGACGAATATACTCAGTCTTTGTTCAGGATTCACAGCTCTCGGGCTGGTTCTTGACCCGTGCTAGCATCTTTACAAGTTAAACACTTTTAAATGACGTCAGTACACACACCGGTGTGTCGTGGGAGCGTTCTAGAGAGGTCTGTGGACGACTGTACGCGCCTAAAGCAATCCACTCAGTAACCTATGCAGAAAATTCTTAGCTTTGAATCTCAAAGAGGCTCATTCCATTACATCTCTATTCAAAAGCACCGATACGCCGAACCTCTTAGAAGTGTGTTCCATGGATGCTGTTTGGAAAGGGCAGTTTTTAAAGCATTTAGCGCCTGTTAATCAGCTTCCTGATTTACCGTAATTGTATGAAAATATCGAAGAGAAGGAAATAATCTTAGCATCTGAATCTGTCAGTGCGCGCTGTTGTGGCTTTAAACTATAAGGGACAGAGCTGTCTGTTCATTACACTAAACAAGCCTTCGCGTTTATGCATATATATTAGGGGAATTTGAGCTTTAAATTTTTTCACCTACTCCCGACTAAGAGACCATCAACAAAGCAAAGCGCAGTTCTAAGCGGCGCAGCGCGTGGCTGCTTACATGCGCTTAATGCGGACGGGAATGTGCCCGCGGGAATCGCTCCAAGCACTGCCTACTCTCGACAGAGTGCTGAAGAATGTGGTTGCGATTAATTCATGTTTTCAAAGTTGAGAGTATCGCGGCAGAGTAATGACTTGCTGGGAACTGCCATCGCCGCCCGCATTCTGTGCTTCCAGAGAGCAATGTTTCCAGAGAATGCGATGTTTGGCAGAATCAATAAACACGGGCAGAATGTAAGAGCACGCTTAAGAGGATGTGCGCCTATCCATGGGAATGACTGTGCGCACGCGCTAGCCTGCAAGCAATGGAACCAGGTTGTCTTGGGGACATTTAGGGGTGCAGTCCAGATTTCGGGGCGGTATTTGAGTGCGCATTTCTCGCACACAAGGTACTTACTCGGGTGCCCTGAGAAGCGCTGAATATTTCTCAACGCGCTGACAATACCATCAATATTCCCTTAACTCAGCGCATTCTCTCTGGAAAAAGCGCTTCTATATCGGCAGCAACGAATGGGCATCTTCCATTCGCCTTAGAACCAGCATGTTTGTCCCACCACGCACTCCCCTCCAACATGCAACTTTAGCACTGGCTCCCGGACCCTCTGGTGGGGGAATGTGCCAGCATCCCGAAACGCCCATCCAAAACTGCTCAAGAGCCTCGCGGGACTACCGGCTGTCCCTTCCTTTTTCCCGGCCACCAGTTTCTGCTATACCGCTATGCTGGGG
This sequence comes from Amblyomma americanum, assembly GCA_030143305.2. Classification (NCBI taxonomy): domain Eukaryota; kingdom Metazoa; phylum Arthropoda; class Arachnida; order Ixodida; family Ixodidae; genus Amblyomma; species Amblyomma americanum. The sequence goes on along the minus strand of JARKHS020012600.1, from coordinate 41,774 downwards.
AAATTGGAGCCAGCGCTGGACTTTTCTTCTAAGAGGCGTACCCACGACAGCACAGATTCTTTCTTTTCTCTCGTTTGTTTCTGCATTTCAATATCGCCCTCACTCTTGTACCACTGGTAAGTGCGATGCAAAAAGGGGCGGTAATCGCAACGTTTGGGAATATTTTTTTCATATTCTGATAACTTTATTTTAACAAGGCATCTTCATTTTGACTTTTTCATCTATGCGCTCTCGTTAGTGCGCTTGAATTGCAAGAGAATAAGTCCAAACATTTAGGCTATTGAGTCAGCGGCTGTTGTCATCCTCGGGCGTAGACTGCACGAGTTGTATCAATACGGTGGCTTGTACGAAGTGTTCTATTTCTTCTAAAAAATGGCTTATGTCCGGAACTTGTTAGGAAATATTCATTAATCAGTTTCAAAAACAGGGTTAGTGAGAGTGTTCCAGCTTAACTTAAGTAATGGGCAAATAATGCTGGTAAAAAATTACTCCTCCAAACTAATGATCGCGGTTGCCAGAAAAGAGAACAAGTGTCTCGAAAAACCGCGGGAATGTTCTTCAAATTGAAGCAAAACACAAAAAAAAAACACGGAACAACAAAGAAACGAAAGAAAAAAGTATTTCAGGGAAGCGATAGTGTCTGTGGACTCCGGTCTTCTCTTTCTTTTCGTTATTACATTATACACAGTTTCTTAAGACTATTGTCAACAAAGCGATTTTAATTAGAGCTATAGGTAAACAGAAATAGCTTGCATTTTATTGCGGTTGTAAATATTATGACGTTACCTCAAAGAATGCTCTATGAAGTTATGCTTGATGCCTTTTCAACTAAGCACAGCCATTCCTACGCCCTTCAATAGAGCTTATAATATTATTTGCGAAGGGAATTAAGCTAACAATTGTTTTTTTCAGAAATTAATTTTCACGCCTGAAGCAAAAATCCGCCAGCGCGTTTTTTTTCGTTTTTATTTTACAGTTTTCAAACTGGTGCGACGCACCGCGAGCGTTTCTTTTTCGCTACAGCAGATAACGTTAAAGCAAAACCTTAACAAGGAAGCCCTGATATGTGAGGCAGTATTTCTGAATAAGCTGCGGATTCTGCATTTTTAACGATGATCGGCGTTTACGGCTGTTAAGCTGTGTACTCCGGAGATTGAGAATCGAGCACAAAGCGGTGTATTTAATAGTTAGCTGCCAAAAAAAAACCAGTGGCGTGAGTACAATTGCCTGGTTTTAATAACGAACGGCTCAGGGAACGATTAATTGATACCGCAAAGGGCGCAACAAGAAGAGGTTTCCCGTTTCATCACCCATTTTTTTGGAGACGAGGGCTTGAATAAACGAGGCCAACACGTAAGCCGCTAATAATTAGTCATAAATTAGCACATTTCTAGGTGGACAGAAAACTGGGAAGTCACCGTTGGGTAAATTCTGAAGCCTCCATTGGCTGCTCAAAAATTTTGTTGATTTGGTTCACGTGATGGATGTCTAGGCGTAGCGGGAACTGGAGCGATCGCGTCGGTAATGATGTGAAGCTCGAGCATGTTTAAGCTCGTTTAAGTTCCTTGCAATACCTTGATGCTCGGAAACTTTGAGGGGGACTGTAGAGATTTAAACATGGTGCACGTGTGCACGCCGCAAAATCTTGGAAATAGTTTGACTACAAGATATGAAAATCATGAAGAAACACGCGAGACCTTAAAAAGAAGATAGCTAGATGGGCACGAAATAAATGATGCGTCGTGCTCTGAAAAGAGATTACTAGTCGATTTCACCGACACTTAGCGCTTAATAGCAACAGCAGTATGTAAGAACTAATAGATAAAGGAGAGATACATACTGTGCAGAAGATGAATAAATCGGACCTCGAAGTGGATGAATGTACCTCGCTCATAAATAGTTTTCGTATACCAGTCACAGTCGGAGATTAAAAAGAAACCTTAGGCGGCACGGGTAGGACACTTTGGTATTCTGAAAAGAAATGCTCACACATTTACGACACGGCGCGCACTTCTTAACGGTTATTTGTCCATGGTCGGAACTGAATATTTTTGTGCCACAAGCCATTCTTTTTCGCTCTCAACTAACATCATCATCATCATCACCACCATCATTAGCCTGACTTCGTCCACTGCAGGACAAATACCTCTCCAATTAACCCCGTCCTGTGCCAGCTGCGGCACCTTATGCCCGCAAACTTCCTTATTCAATCCGCCGACCTAACACTCAGCCACGCCCTGCTACGCTCGCTTTTTTTTTTAATGGCGGCCTGTCCAGAGCCAGAAATTCTTAGCTTCCTCTGCGGCGTCACAGGTCTTATCACCGCCTTGGTCACTTGCTCGGCAGCCGCCGGGGACTGATGGTTCAGGGTCAATTGGTGTATTCATACAGGAAAGGACTTAAAAAGGTAATTCATAAACGAATGACTTCTTTCTGCAAACCTCATATTGCAGTCTCGGACGCTCAGTTTGTTTTCACAAAGAACTAATCCAGAGAGCTCGCATTGATACATTTGAAACAACATATTTTACAGTTTTGAAAATAGAGAAGTCGTACTGGGGATATTTATGAATTTTACGCAGGCTTTTGACACCATTTTATCATAGCCGGCAATCTTCAGTTAGACAAATAATAGTAGTTGTCCCGCAAGGCAGCATCTGAGAACCTCTTCTTTTTAAATTGTATATTAATGACATTTTTAAATCGTGTACAGATGCTGACTTAGTGCAATATGCTGATTCCTGACACTGATGTTCTCTTGTACCTACGAAAATAATAGCCGATCAAGCAGATGCTGCATTCAGGGTACTTCTATCCTAGTCTGTAAATACCTATTTATTTATTTACAGATTCTGCCAATCCCCTCCGGGATTATTGTATGGAAGGGTGCATATAAGATTTTCAAATACATGTAACACATTGGAATGAACCAGGTATGGCAACATGTTAGTGTTACAGCAAGTTGTAGAGGTTTTGATAACACGGTAATTTATTAATACTGCTTGGATTACACGAAGAGTAAGAATAGTTTTGCAAATACACATGTTCATAGTATTCAAAAATTTTGAAAAAAAGAACGACAACTAGATCAAAGACAAAACTCGCAGCGAATAAAAATAACAATGGCTTAGCTTTTGCAATGATGTCTCTAATAACTGATTCTCAAGCAATGAAACAAAGCTATCAACTAATGCACTGTTAAGAATTGATAGTTCTAGGCTATTTCATTCACTTGTGGTTAGTGGAAAATATGAAAATTTGAAACAGACAGTACGATATGGTTCTTCGGTGAGCGTTTGTGAACGGTTATGCCTTGTGGTCCTTGCAGTATCATAGATAATGTACCTCGAATCATCTATGTTTATCTGGTAGTGAATTTAGAGATACATGAACTTTGAACGCGCTAATTTGGCTCCACTTACGAGAGTCAGAAAGTTAGCGTTTCTAAGCAGCTGAGCAAGAGAATCTGTTAGTTTGTATTTATTAAAAATGAATCTCACTACCTTCCTTTGCACCCGCTCTAGTTTGTGCATGTGTTCTTTAGTAAACGGAAACCAAGTTATGTTATCCTACCCTAAGGTAGATCTGTTGAACTTGTATCTGAGGTTTTTCCTCCTTTTCACTTTGTGATTATCAAGAACTATCTGACCAACATCGGTCTACCATGTGTTGTAGGCTAGTAATTCTGTATTACACGGTGCCTGTCGAAGGCGTCTTTTAGAAAAATGGTAGTTTTAGGGCGCTACATGTGATAATAATTATTTCGGGGTCCCATCTCAATTATTCTTTCAGCATCACACCAAAATATTTATATTTGAGCTATATATACTATATCCGAAATCTGAACGTTTCCACTCCCTCGTGATTCCAAATACAGCAGATTTTTGCGCGTTAAGTAATATTTGGCAGTCAGTGCACCATTTTGAATCGGTCTGCAAGGAGCTATTCAGTGTTAAACAGTCTTCAAAAGATTGAATTTGACGATATAATACAGTCATAATAAAAGAGCCTAATATCTACTCTGATGCAGGAAGCCACATCAACGGACGCGACGGGTGCTGGTGCAGAAACCTCGGTGTTAATTGCTATGAAGTGAGATTGGTTAGTCAGGAAGTCTTTTATCTAGCTGACAATTACATTTTTGCCTAACGTGTACCTTAGCTTCAGAATAAGTTTTTTGTGCGATACCCGGTCTAAAGCTTTTGAGAAATCAAGAAATACGAGGTCGACTTTCTGGTTATCTCTGAAGAAGGATGTGTCATGTATTAGTTCAAATATAGGTATGTCGGTGCAGTAAAGCTGTGTCCCTAAGCACAAGGGGTCTGAACCAAGAGAAGCACGACCTAGACAATGCTTGGTGTATATCGTATTTTTCGGTACGTTGCCCGCGTGCTATTAACGTTGAAAACTTGAACTTTTGGGCCTTGTGGACTCTCTGCAATTACCGACCGCAGAGCATTTTTTTTTTAAATATCGGCCAATATGGAATCCAATACCCCTCTCTGATTTTCTGCACGTAGAACGGACTACCCACTCGATGCGGTCTGTGGAGCGAAAATTGCGGTAACCTCAACCTTTTCGCCTTTCTCCTTTTTAATCCCTTATTCCGTTCCATACTTCAATAGATGAGGCCTATTCGGTGCGCATAAACAAGAGGTGAACGACTTTCAGTCCTAATTACATCTGAATTCGAAGCAATGGCGCTCAGCTGCTCGGTGCTAACGAGGCGGGAGCAAATTACAGCAAATGCTCGAATGACACCCGGAAGTAAACAAAAAAGGGCAACACGGAAAAGTCTCCTACCCATAAGCCGTTCTGTGTTAAATCAAAGCACTAATAAGAGGAGTGAATTTGTACGCAGCTCATTATTAACTGAAAGTCGGCGCATATCGAGGCGAACGGTGGACTGATTTGTTAAAGCGCTCGGAAGCCTACATTTCCTGCTTGTAGTTTCACTAATGTGATCCACGTGGAGCTGAAGCTACCTTAGCTGAATACCAGCGATCAGGTCGTCAGCGCTGCGAAGTTTGTTAAGCGCGAGCTTAACCGAGGTTGTTAGGAAAATGTCGGTGCTCATGCGGCAAATGAAGAGTACAGGTTAGAATTAGTGCAGCGATAGAAATGTGGAAATTATAGCCCACGTGCATGGAGATTATTAAAACATATATATCAAAACATACATACAATTAAAAAAGGCAGCTATGCGCCGAGGGGAAAAAGCCTTAGTTAAGCTCAGAATATGTCTTGTACGCACGATTAAATATAACTGAATTTGGATGCGAGGAATGCTCTCACGAGAAGTAGTTTCTGAGTACAGGGCGCTTATTGCGACGCCAGTATTTCGCGGCACACACCTAACCGCTAGGAGGAATGCATGAATAGCGATCGCGTTTGGATCGTGTGCGGAGAGCACGAGCTGCATTTGGCAGGTTAGGACAGCGTTGGTAACCAGAACGTTGGTTAGGAGACGCGTGCTGCTGACAGGGCGATGTGGAAGGGGTGAGGAAAGGAAACAGTATGTCCTATAAAAGCTCGCTGGTTGCTCGCACTGGGTGCAGTTAAGCCCACAGGAGCGTCTTGTGTATGGTGAGTCAAGTCAAGTTTATTTCAGCTGTTGTCGTTCAAAAACCGTCGGTGACGACAAAAAAAGCGGTTCGCAATGACCGCTTGACATGCTTCGTCACCCGTAGAAGTCGGCAGCATTGGCAGAGATAGTTACACATGACAGTCATTATACGTTGTTAGACATTGTTACAGAAAGAAGAAAAAAAGAGAAATGACAGGTAAAAACACTTCAACACAGTAACAAAATACAACCTAGTCAATGAACAGCTCTCAGTGCAGAAGTCATTTTTGGTAAATTGCTATAGAGAGGGGTGTTCAAACATTTTGGAAGAATATATTTTAACATCGCACAACCGTAGTTTGTTCTGCATCTGGGTATTACAAACATTCCATGGTCTCTAGTTGCATAGGGTGTGATATAAGGTACAAGAGGAACAGTGCGGCTCAAAAAAAGGTAATTTCGTGCCGTGATTTTTTTATAAAAGCAGGCAAACCTGTAATCAAATAGCTTATTAACCGGAATAATTCTATACCTTTGTCTTATGGGGCGAGTCAGGGCGTCAATGGAAACATTTGTAATGATCCGTAGCATTTTTTTTTGTAGTGTTAAAAGATTTTGTATATTTGACACAGTAGTATTTCCCCATATCAAGTAACAGTAACCTATATATGAGAAGAAAAAAGCGTAATAAAGGTCGAGCTTCGTTTTCACGGGCAAAATATATTTATTACGAGCGATGATACCTATGAATTTAGACAGGGTGATGCATATCTTGCTAATGTGGGTATTCCATAACATTGTGGGAGTAAAATTTTTGCCAAGGGAGGTGAATGCCTCGACGTATTGCAGTTCTGTGCCGCTGAAAAGGATTTGTGGAGGATTCGCGACTACCTTGGCCTCGGAATGAAATATCATTGCATTTGTTTTGTCTCGGCTTAGTGATAATAGTGATAATGAATTCAATGAAGACCATTCCCTCAAGTTATCCAGTGCTGTGTTCGCGGTGTTGGTCAGTTGTTTCATATCTCAGGAGGAGCTGGATAAACTGGTGTCGTCCGCCTAAATAATATATTTTATCTCTTTGCTTATGTTGATTATGTCGTTTATATATATATATATATATATATATATATATATATAATATATATATATATATATATATATATATATATATATATATATATATATATATAGGGAAACCAACAGTCACCGAAAACCCAGGTGCATAGGGATTTTTGTGTATTTTTTTCTTAATTTCTATTGCAAATCAATTGCCTTTAAAGAAATTTCTGGCATGGTTGTTTTTTCTGCTGCTTTATCAGTAATTTTCTTTAAAGGCAATTGATTGGCAATAGAAATTAAGAAAAAAATAGACAAAAATTCCCATGCACCTGGGTTTCGGTGACTGTTGGTTTCTTTAATATGTTTGTCAAACGAGCCCCTCATTTCATTTGTTTATATATATATAGTGGAAGCAGTCAGGGTTGCTCAACGGGCCAGTGAAAACTTCCACAGTGAAAAGGTCACAACTGGTTCGATTATCTAGGTTTATTCACCAACGGTTTCAGACGGTGGACCGTCCTTCATCAGGATTAAGTCGAATGAATACACAGATGTGCGCATTTACGGTCCAAAATGCAGAGGGAGAGGAGGCACTTTCTCTCTCTCTCTCTGTGTCGGCGTCGACTAAGGGGAAATGACATTGGATGTGAAACAAGTTAAAAAAAGCTAGTTAAAATACACAGGTGATTGACACGCAGCAGAGCTGAGAGGGTTGGATTTTCGCCGAGAAGACCTAAGCAAGAACGGTTTCCTTCTGCGGAAGCGAGAAGTTCGAGCACAAGGGGAAAATAACGAAAACACGGAAAACAAGAAAAGAACAAAAAGGAAAACACACACACACACACACACATATATCTATCTATCTATCTATCTATCTATCTACATACACACATCTATCTATATATATATATATATATATTAAAAAGTATAGGACCTAGAAGACTGCCCTAGGGCCCACCGTTTGAAATTTGTGGAACTTCAGGATGGCAATTATTGATGGAAACATATTGCGATAGCTAGCACATGCATGATTTGAAAAAGATTAAGGGTGTGACCGGGTATACCGTAATTTTCAAACTTTACAGAGTATTATGATTAAGCGTATCAAAAGCCTTACTAAAGTCTGCAAAAATTCCTAATGTAAGCTTCTGGGATTCAGTATTACTTAATATATACTCCTATTGATCAAGTAATGCCTGTTCTGTTGATCTATTTTTGGTGAGTCTGTACTGGCAGTCATTTATAATAGATTGGTTTTGTAGGAAATTATGAACACGGAAATTAATTACACTTTCAAGCACCTTAGAGATAATAGATTGTTTTTGTAGGAAATTATGAACACGGAAATGAATTACACATTCAAGACCCTTAGAGAACAAGAGCAAAACGGATATTGGCCTATAATTACTTATATTATTTCTGTCTCACTTTTTAAAAATTACGCCCACGCTGGCAAGTTTCATGACAGCAGGAAAACTACCGGTAGAAATTGCAATGTTATATAATTGCGTTAGACATGGCACAATTTCATGTAAGACATATTTTATTGGACGGGTTCGGATATTGCAAGAGTCTAGGCTTGCCGTGTCCCTCAGGGTTTTTAGATTGATGTACACATCATTTTCATTAGTCGGTTCAAAAAACAAGGATTGTGAAATTTTGTTACCCAAAAATATCGAACAGGCAGAATTGTGAGAGTGAGTCCCTACTGAGGTAAACAAATCCTTAAAAGCATTGGCCAGCACGATCCACTTAGACCCGTACCTTCAACTTTCAGGGTTGTAATTTTGCTTGAACTAGTAATTCTGTTTAACAGCAGATTAAGCCGTTTCCATTTTTCTTTAGGATTACTGGAGAGTTCCCTATCAAATAGGTTATTGTAGTAAGTAGTCCTAGCTGACCTAAGTTCATTGTTCAAACGATTGCGCAATGCTTTAAATTGAGCGAAAAGTGTGGTATCCTTAGTTCTAATGAAGTTAGCGAACATCCTGTGTTTCTTTTTCACGAGTCGCACAAGTCGTGCGGACATCCAAGGTTTGCGAGCCTTTTTTGGCATCTTCACATTAGTGACAGGAAAAAATTCTTGATACACGAGTAGAAAAAGCCCCAAGAAAGTATTATAAGCAGTATCGGAGTCAGCGCTAGCGAAAACGGGACCCTAATCTACTAGTTGTATGCGAATTCTAAACGTTTCGAAGTTCTTTTGTGAAATGAACTGCCGGCTATAATTTGAGGTATTTTTGGAAGAGGTTGTTTCTGAATGCGCAAGAAAATAGGGAGGTGGTCACCAATTTCTACCGCAAGACATCCCGCAGTAAAAGAAGCACTACAGTTCATAATGAAAAGGTCGATAGAGGAAGAAGATTTAGGAGTTATGCGTGTAGGTTTATTAATTACATTTTGGAAGCCCGCGGCTTGTTTATGGTCATGAATTCTTGTTGTGCAGAATTATAAGTGCTCATGTCTAGAGTAGGTGGTTCAGCACTCTCGCCCAAGTTTTGCGTTTTGTTTGTTTGCTTGTTTTTATCTTGACGTAAGTATTACTCACATTGCAAGAAAAGCAATCACATGTCACCAGCTTACACCAGCCTCTGAGCTCCTTTCGAGTCCCGAATCAAGCTTTCAGCCCACAGAACGCTCCATTCGTGCCCTCTCGGGTGCCTCGAATAAAAGCCACATTAAAGCGACGGGATTGTCGAAATGTGGGCTACCTTCCTCTTCTTAGTGTACACTCATTTGGCGTGAACCTTTTGTATAAGTGCGGTGGTTTCTGGTGGCATTTATGAGCAGTGGCGTTAAAATATCCAATAATACAAGCTTTCAGAAGCATGGAAGGTAGTGCACCCGTCTGCGACAGCGCCGTGGCAAATGTGTTCTTTTGCTGTGTACGAGGCTTCGGTGCCGAATCCAGGAGACATACAATTTGGTATAGAGCCAAAGTGAAGAAAGATGAATAAACGTGATACATTTAAAAGTAAAAATATATCTCTTGCATCCTGGGTGGCCTCCTAATAGTCCAGGAGCTCTCTGGCCTCCCCCTCACGCCTCGCCCGGGTGAGCAGTCTTCGCTGGCTCATCAGGTCGGCGCAACAGTAAGAAATGCTACTGCACGGAGCGCTGTACGAGCATGTTCTGAAAAAAAATGACAGGTGGCTCCAAAAAATCAGCCGCTTTCGCTTACAGATTCTCACATAGACGAAGTTCTGCTTCGGGATGTTGACCTTCAGATACTATATCATATCATAACATTCCATACTATACGACAGTATACCGTAGCGTACCGTATCATGTAATACCATAGACAAACCTTACAATTGTGCCGTGCCGTACAATAACAAACCTTATGCTAAGTGGGGTAGTGGTGGCTTTTTATCTCATTAAACAATTTTAGGAACTTTCAAGATATGTTCGGCTGAAAAACTGGGCACTGCATTGTGGGTTGCCTCTGCTCGCTGCATGGGAGAGGTTCCTATTAACTTCCGAGTTGAAAGTTTTGCGTACAGAGAGACAGTCCCAATTTAGGAAAGGCTGCTCTCTGGGCTTTAAGGCTAAAAAGAGATTTAAACGTTTTGCCAAGCTTGAGGCTAGGGATAATCCAAGACGATATCCAGCAAAGCTTCAGGAATTGCGCCAAAGAAGAATCAAGGCTTAAATAAAGCGCCCAAGTCCTACCACTTTCAAGCGCCTCGCGTAATGCTTCTTGATTTTTTTGTTGCATGAGATTATACTGTCATATTCCATCCACAAAAAAAATATCTATGCATTTCGCAGCACATGCGGGTTATCGACACCATCGATAATGGGTTATAATAAAACTAGTAAGGTTGTGAAGAGATACGCAGAACAGAAATTCGCGTGCGTATGAATTACGTTCTGTTCTCCCTGCATCTTCCTGATAGGTTATGCTGTGAAGAAATCTAACAAAGCCATTCACAAAAAACACGAGTACTCGGTTTCTATCTCAATAAACAATGAAACACTGAGTGTACATGTCCGAAGCACCTCCTTAACCATTTAGAGCACAAAAAAATGGGTGATGAGCAGATTTCGAGAGCCACCGTGCTGTACATAAAGCAATTTGGCTCTCGAGAATACATATAGGTCCCATGTACTGGACGTTAAGTTTTGTCAAGGATTAGGACACCTCCTAAGGCCTGCTTTGAAAATGCAGCCTGTCTTGATCTTGCTTACCGACCTAAACGAAAGCGTTGAGCAATGTAAGAGCAATGAGCGTGTTATCTCGCTCTCTTTCTCCAATTTTGTACAGGTGATAGATACCCAATGCAGGGGATTTTTACGACCACATTAATTTGGTTTCAAGCCTCATTCTTGCAACAAGCTTACTTTATTTGGCCCTCAAAGAGCTATTTCAGCTCAGGCAGTATATGCAAGGCCTTAAGATCTACCGGAGAGCCCTTCCTTTTAAAGAGGAAGATATCAGTGTCGTCTGAGCTACACATAATCTGTATATAGCGGCAGCTACGAGTTAAATCTTTTAGAATACATTGATGCATAAGAGAAAAGAAAAGTGGTGTGAAACTAGCCTCACGACCCTCTCTCTGCGTGGCTACAAGCTTCTAAACTGATTAAGTACCACTCCAACGTAAATACCTTGATCTACTGTCGTCAGGACAGTTGCTAGTCGCTGCGAAGCATTCTGGGCTATTCGTTTAACCCTTCCTGAATGTCTCCGCCGCTGCAGTCATATGCCACTGCTCATGGGTGGTCGTATTCTACCAGTGGACGTCTCCTACCGTCGTGAAAGTTGATTGGTTAAATTCATTTTCACTCGGAAAGCAATACAGCAAAAACTCAGCAGCTATTAGTGCAAAACGTTGCTTAACTTGCCCTGACTGGGTTGTTGACAAAGCAGTAAAAGTTGTGTTAAGCAGGGCTATGAAAACATCTTACGAGCTGCCCTGTTACCTTCGGCAGGACTATAACTCTGAAGCTTTAATGTTGAGGCCATATTCAATCATTCATGCCAGCGGTGGTATAACGGCAGCTAGTGTGCTGCCTTCAATGAAGGAAATATAAGTACAGCTAAAAACTAGAATGGGTAGATGAGCATTACAACTTATGTGGTCCAAATATTTTTACCGCGGTAGCTCGAACTACCACCCGACTGTGAATAATGGTCGGACGTGAACAGAGAACCTGACGAAAACATTCCCTTTGTTATTATAAACGTGCGCAAAGTTTTTGCTACCAGCCGTGTTTCCTTCTGTTGTAGTGATAAAGCGAACGTCTTCACACCGCCTGGTCTGAATGTGAAGGAAAGCACTTTTCTTGGCCGCCTTAATCCAGACTCCTAGAATATCGATGGTGAGCCGTACTTAGGCTGGCTATAGGTTGTTGGGATTCAGGTAGCAGCATCCCACTGCTGCCACCAGTTGTTGGGATTCGGGTAGCGTGACTGGGCCGGAGAAGAGACGAGGACGATCGGGGGAAGAAAACTTTGAAAACCTTTATACAAAAACTATTTACATAATGTACAAGTGAGGGCAACTGAGAGTGCTTCTAAGTAAAGAGAGCTTCTTAGCAGTCGGGAGTCTCTCGCAGCAAAGGGTATCTCTCAAGAAGGGGGCGCTTTTCTGGTACCAAACCAGTAGCTCCTTAAATACTCTTCGTATTCCCCAGATCCCCAGCTGGGGAATACAGTTCGAAGAATAATGTCCAATCACACGATGGCACTGATGGTACCACCCACGGCAGGGCGGTCCAGATGTTTTCTCGCAGCTCGGGCTAGGGAAAGGGAACCGGACCCGGTCACGTTGTCGTCCACGCGGCCTCCAGGTGGGCGCGCACGTGTGTCCGGACCGCGCCCATGTGGACCCGGAAGGCGCCTGCGTGACACAGGAATGCAGGCTGTCTCCCAGCAGGGTTTGAAAGATCTTGTGCTGATGACCGGAACGCGGAACATCTGTCGAAGGCGCGGCACTCAGAAAATTGTTCAACCCCAGCGTGACTCAAGAGGACAACACTGATCCTGTACTTCGTCGTCTGAGGACCGGAACGAACACGTGGGGACACAATTATTGTCGCTGCTTCCGCCATTCCAGCCACGCCTCCCCCAGAGGGCTCACACACCCTCGCGGTGGTCCTCAGGGAATCCAAAATCGCCGAACTCAACAGCAGGAAGGAAGCGCGAGCACAACAAGGTCCTGGATGGGGTTCACCAACCAGGTGATCCAGGTAAGTGCAGAATGATTGGGACAGTGGAGGCGAGTGAGACTGACGGAAAAGAGAAAAGACGGTGTTACATGTCGGCGTAGCAAGAGGAGCATTTTGTGCAATCGGGTTGCGGTATACGTTTATAAAAGTATGCCCTAGCGAGAGTTAGGAATAATCGAAATTTAACTCTGCGGTACACACCAGTTTCTCGGATCGTGAGGAACGGATGCTGCAGAGTAAGTTCGCACCTTGCCTGGAGTAGTGAGGCACTGCGGGAACATTAGCATGGGAAAGACAGAAAGTTTACGTGGCGCGTGCAACCTGGAGGGGTATATGTGCACTAGTGCGTGTTACTTTGCGCGCACCAAAGATGCTCGCTTTTCGAAAGTGGTCTCAAATGGCCATAACTGCATCCTTTCCCTTACTGCGCGGTTCAAGCGTCCTCCGAGATGTGAGACAGAGACTGCGCCATTTCCTGTCCCTAAAAACCAATGGCCGCGGTGGCTCAGTGGTTAGGGCGCTCGACTACTGATCCGGAGTTCCCGGGTTCGAACCCGACCGCGGCGGCTGCGTTTTTATGGAGGAAAAACGCTAAGGCGCCCGTGTGCTGTGCGATGTCAGTGCACGTTAAAGATCCCCAGGTGGTCGAAATTATTCCGGAGCCCTCCACTACTGCTCCTCTTCTTCCTTTCTTCTTTCACTCCCTCCTTTATCCCTTCCCTTTCGGCGCTGTTCAGGTGTCCAACGATATATGAGACAGATACTGCGCCATTTCCTTTCCCCAAAAACTAATTATTATCATTATTTTTTTGGTTCAGTCGCCACGTCAAGACTAATCGCGTTTTCAAAATTTAAAAAACCAACATTGCTACTGCTACGGCCAGCTAGAAATTTGCGACTGCAACCAGGCTTCTAACTGCAGAGGTTAAGAAGTCTACTAGCAGACATAAGTTAGCCAGCTTACTATTGGACATGATTAGCATAATTTTTCATCTCTTACAACATTCTAATTGCTATGCCACAGATGCTATCTTTATGCATGCAAAAGCCTATATTTAAATGTTTGTGGAGGGCTATTACAGTATCACTCTCCCCATTTCAGACGTACGCTCTTTTCAGGCGCACGGCTGCCGCATTTGTTTTTCTTTTTTGAAGTTGTAAGGGTGAACAGATCCTACATATTCGCTGGGATAGAGCTCAGACCGACATTAAGGTGTCTTGTAAATGAATGGTGGTAGCGTTTGGGCTAGCTGGTTAACCAATTTTGGATCGCTAAAGGGCTCAAAGAGACGAGGATGCAGAAAGACAAGTCCAACTTAGTGTCCGTTTCATTCTGTGTCTTTGTCTTTTTGAGCGGTTAAGTAGTCTGAATAAAAAAAATTACAAATCACAGGAATTTAAACATTACTTTTGCTGACCAGGACATTGATTGTGTGTCGATCCCCATTTCGAGATCAGACGCAGCGGGCAGGCTTCGCACACTAGCGTAGGACATCGCGCTTGCCGCGTGAAATTCAGGCCAATTTTCGAATTTACACTTAAAATCCTTGGACTCAAGTTTAAGGTCAGGCTTCCATTCGGCCTACCACAACCTGAAGCAACTCTGCCGTGGCGCCTGTCACTTGATGTAGCTTTCACCAACTATTAACAGTTCTTAACCGAAATGGCTGATATCGCTGGGTGTGCCATCTGCGAGTGTCACGAGACTATAGCCCATATTCTTTGTGAATGCCCGTAAGGCAGTCTCTCTGCAGTGTGCTGGAGCATCTAGATTCACGCCCACTGACGGAAATGAACATTCTCGGCCACTTTCCGCGGTTATCGTCGGCGGTGAAGGCCCCTAAGGCACTGCTCCATTTTTTGAGAACTTCTGGCCATCACGTTAGGCTGTGGCTTTACCGAACGATTGCTGACTTTTTCATGGTGACTTCAATTCCCTGCTACTCTCTTTTCACCTTCATATTTTTTCATGCTCTCACCTTTTTCCTCCGTGCAGGGTACCAGAAAGGTTATTCTTCCGGTTAACCTCCCTGACTGTCCTCCTCCTCCTCCTTTTGGTGCGTATATGAGGAGTAACTTCAAATTATGAAGATTTCCTCCGATTACAAAACTCATGAACGTGTACTTTTGTTTGCTACGGCCACAACGTCAAACTATTTCTATGACTTCCTATTCCTCTTTCTAAAATACTTTCAACCAAGCACTTAATAGACAAAGAACGCCCGCACTGGTCACGGTATTAAGATAATTCCTTTAAGTGAGCCTGCACTGAAGAAGACGTTTATGTTTTTAACCTTAATTTTGGACTGCATGAAACTGGCACAGAATGGACGTAGTCCAAATATTTTGCACTGAACTAAGAACTGTTTTCTAGAACACATGCTCGAATCAAAGATGCCTGCGTCTAGAGAAAGGTGCTTTAGGTGTATATTTGACTTGTTTCAGATTGCAGGGAGACGTCTACGGAAGTCCCTTCATTTACAGTTCAAGAAGTAATTGCTAAATTATATTACAAGAACTAGCTGAGCTAAAGACACCATCTGAGGGTTGGCTGCCATAGGAAAAGCATACACATATAAAGAAAGAAAACGAGGTCAACTTGGCTGCAAAAAATCTCGATTATTCTAATTAGAAAAGCGAGATCGTTTCCTCTAATTTAGGCGCTTTTCTTGCGGCTTTTACTACCTAGGCTACTATGGACGCATTATGCCATTAGGTAATGAGAAAGAATGGCTCCCTTCATATGGTCTCTTCACATTTTTTAGGCTCCACGCTGCTGTTACTTCCTCATTACATGTGACCCCGTGTGTTTGACCGGCCTAATCTTCCTCTGTAATTACATGGAAAATGTGGCTAATATCTTCCTTCCTAATTATAACGAAGATAAGCTTGCTTGCCTTCCTTGTTTCCTTCGGAGGTCTGCTACAGCAGCAGAAAAAATGGGAAAAATTGGGAGGCAAAAAGAAGGCTCTTCTCGTCCTGCCACCTGCGGCCGAAACCTGAAATTATTTGTCTTTTTCTAATACTGACTGTTCTGTTGTTGTGCATTGCAAAATATAATGTTTAATAATAAACATTAGGCTTCCACAAACGTACCCACTGTCAAGAAAACCCAGATACCAAACGTTTCGCCGGCTCTGCAATTGTTAGGTTCCCAATCGAGTACGCATTTGCCATCTGTACTCCGCGTCAAGCATATATGACAGGAGCCATTCAACCAGTCCAGAAAAAAAACAGAGCAAATTTATTGCACATGACTATTCCTATCTACCTAGAGTAACAAGCCTATTGAAACGGCTTAAATTATGGCCCCTTGAAAGCGGAAGACGTCAAGTGCCGCCTGTCTTTCATCCGTATACTTTACCATTGTCGCTTTCGTTTTGCGCAAACACACCTACGCCTTGCCACCTTGATATCGGCACGTTGTGAGAGCCCATTTTATATTTGTTCCGTTCTGAGAGGTACACAATAATTTAAATATTCACCTCTCCTCCTTCCAATCTCGGATTTAGACAGTTTGCCTGCAGTGGTCACCTCGATAATTGAGCACGCGTCCGTATTAAATGATTTAAACAGTTTACAGTGCTTGAAGCATTGTTTTATTTTGTTTTTTCCACCCTTTTTGCCCTGTGATATTGCATCATATGCATCCTCTCGGCGGTAATCGGCGCAAGTTTGTGATCTTGAATTCCATACTGTTTACATTACATTATTTAAAATTTTGTATTCGTCGTTTGTATGACAGTATCTCTAAACTGTTTTCGTTAATTACCCCACTCATCGCAAATCACTGTTCTCTGCTGCATCATTGTCGCCTGTATGTGTTTTTTTTGTCATGTTCATTTTATTTTCACTTTATACAACCTTGCAGCACACCTATGTAACGCGAGAATAGTCTCTTATGGTAAGTAAATAATATTAGAACAGACGGGGAAGGTCTCAAGACCTGGACGAACCTTCTCGACCACATGATGCTGAAACAAAATTATCCGAGTATTACATTCGGCGGTAGCCACATCGCCCTCACTCAATGCGCCATTCTATTGTCAGAATGCCTCAAACGGATGCCATCCCAGATATAGAAGAATTTCTTGTCTTATTGTAAGACTGTCGAAGAACTGAAAATGCTGTTATGCAGTGCTGGGAAGCGAACCGACTGAAATTGTTTGCTATTCGCATTGTATTGCTATTGTTTATACCCATACGAAGCGAAACGGCGGTCGTATTTTTGAGCGGTGCACAGTGGTTTCCTTGGAAGCTTTTCCCGATTTAGCTGGTTCACACATCGACATATCGAACGTTCACAGATTCGTGGCACTCCACTCAATTAGGCATCATCTGAGGCACTGAGAGTAGTTTTATCAAAGTGTGCGAGCTTCAACTGCCACGGTAATTGGCCACTAATCTGCACCACCTGGCATCTCCAATGCCTGCTGCTCTAGTTACTGTTACTATATTTGCCTTTCGTTTCTTTCCTTCCATTCTCTCGTTTTTTGAACAGGCCTTTTGTTAACTTGTCCAGCAATAATATAAAGTGAATCGAGACCAGATACGAACAATTCATAAAATATTTCGTGCTCTTTCTTTGTGCGATTAGAGATTGTACAGATAAAAATCTTGCCGAGGCCCAAACATAGCAAACACAAGTGAAACTTATTGAAGCCTACAGGATATTTCAGGAGGTGTTGGATGAGAGCTACTACCAAAAAAATTGAGGGGCTTGAAACCTTTGTCGTAGAGAAGAAACAGTAAGCAACTATAATTTAGTTTCTGCGTTGAACAGAAACTAAAATTAAAATTAATACAACGCTGCGCCATTCGGTTTATATTAACATATCTCAGCCCCCTGATTATGTTTAATATTAATCGTAAATACTAAATTCTCACCGTGCAAGCTGGAACGATGATCGTAAAGGATAAATTTTTGTATTCCACTTCCGATGAGCTTTAACTACAAGCGTTCACAAGATTTTGTATAAGCCCAGTTTTGCCTTGCGACTCGGAAAACCAGTATGCACGATTTTTGTTGACAGATTCACACTTTTAAACATTAACAATTCTTTCCTGCGTCTAACGACCAACGAATGAAATGCTTCCGTGATGATGGAAAAATTTTTGTAAGGGGCACGAAGATCGCTTTCCTCAAAGCAGTAGCTCTTTTTGCTATCCTTCAGCCGTGTGAAGCACTTTCGTCCAGTCTTTGGATATGTGAGCTTGGCGCACGATGGCCTTAGCTGCCTATGTGCCATAAAACCTTACAAAACATACAACAAAGTCTTTGGATAGTCTTTGGATGCTCGCTGCAGTGGATGCTAGGCTCGCTTTTATACTGCTTTGTGTATGAGATCATTGTTTTTATTATTGTTAAAGATATCTTTAACAATCTCGTTTTAATTTTTTTTCTGTTGATTGTGCACTGCGCTTTGCATGGAGGTACTACAGCCTGAGATATTTCAAATTGCCTTCACCGGGTCGGACATTACAATTAAAACATATCTCCTTATCAAATCCAATATAATATATCACGAAATACATCACCTGTCGAGCAGGATAGTGTACCCGCTGTCACTCCAACTTCGAGAAGCACATCGTTCGATGTCCACTGAAAAGGATAGCTTTTCAATCTCTAGTAGTTTATGTACGCAGAACTTCTCGGAAAGTAGATCTTGGAAGAGCAAATTAGCAATAAATTCTTTTCTTCACGAAAAGCTCAAAATTACTGTTTATTGATGTTCTCTTAGAACTCAAACTGCCTCAGAAGAAAAACTTGTGTTTCCTTTGTGCACCACCTGCCAAAAATTACTAACACCTACCTAGTGTCGGGGATGGTCTATGATGACCAAGTCTAGTGATTCGGGACTGATACGCAAAGGAAGGCAAGGTGAGCATGTGCATGAGGGATGAGATAATTAGGCAGCATTTCTAGCTTTCTAAGAATAAGGGTTCGAAAATTTGATTAAAAAATTGGAGGACGCTTAAGCTTCCCCTTTAAGAGTGGAACGCGACAGCGTGTTGCAACACTGCCAGAGAATCCACGGAACGCTCTCGCCCGTTCGGCGCGACGCCTTGCCCGTTGGACAAATCGCTCTGCTACGTAAGGTGAAAGGGACGCGCGAAGCGGCAAACCACGTAGAAGCGCTGCCAGGCGCCTTGCAGCAACGCGCGGGACTCAAGTTGCAGTTGCTCATTCGTCACATCGTTCTCCACAAACCCGATGCCACGAACGCCAGCATAGCTTCCGCGCCGAACGAACGGGAAGCAAGCCGCAACGTTCGTGGTGAAGGTGCTTTGGATGTGCGCTGCGTTGTTCACCGCTCACCGCGTGATTCCTGCGTGCCCGCACGGCACCCACTGCGCCCGAACGAGACGAGCTGGAGGCGCTGCAGTCGCGCGCTGTCTGTTGGGGCAATGGCGCACATTGCGAGGAGGAGGAGGAGGAGGAATTTTTGGCTTACGGGGAGGAGGAGCGATTTTTCGCTCACGGCCGACGCCGACGACACCGACTTTTTTGCGAAATGAGCTCCTGAACGCTGTCGCGTTAAAACATTTGGAAATAATGTTTTTGTCTTGGACGCTATGTCCAGCTTTCTCGGTCAAAAAATTTAAAATTAAAAAATTGCACGACACTGTCACAGAAATATTGAAAGTAATGATCAATAATTCTTATATGTAGCAAAATCAGTCTTTTAAAGCGTTTCCATCGATCGCATCGAACATTGAAGAATGCCTTAGAAAACCAATGGGGACTGCTTTTGAAGATAGCAAAAACGTGAATTGAAAAACAAAATACAAGGCTGCCATCGGGTGATGTGCGGATATATTGATTGTCATAGTGAAAGCTTACTTTATATGAAAAAATTGCGCTCATCAACGGTTTCCCGCTCAAAAACTCTTCTGCAAAATAGCTGGGTATGCATTTAATTGCAGCACGAGGCTTCGCCGTCCGATCTGAATACTGCGCGGAAAAAGGTTTTTCTGTTTCCTGTAGCAAAGAAAAAATATCGGCTGTAAAATTTAAAAGCAAACTGTTGAAGCCAGAAAAAAAACTCACAGATGAGAGTATGACATACAGAGAGGGTTAACATGCAATTTTTTTTTGGCTACAGACCGCATACGTTTTGGCAGATGGGTTGGATGTCTTCCCTTTTAAACATTTCAGCCTTTTGTTTTTAGGCTTACTTATAGGCATTTTATATTTATTTTACAGTGACGATTAGAAAATGCTAGCTTGTTCAGCACGACAGAAAATCTTACTCCAATTTATGGCAGCCATCAAATTCTCTGTGTGTGCCTTTGCTACCTATTTTTTTAAAGTAGCTTAAAATACAGCATCTTAATAAGGCACATTAATAGGAGAACAAAGCAGAACAAAAACGCTGGATGATTTTTTTTCGTTTTTTAAAGCTGGACCTACCTATCATAACAGAAGGACGCCATGAAACTATATTATCGAATTACAAAAAAGAAAAATTACAGAGGGCACTTAAAACTTCTTACATGCTTTGAACTTGAAAGCACGTTTGTAATTTTTTTGTTTTAAAAAATCATTTTTATTCGTAATGACACACCTATTCCTTAGAATACGGTGGTAAGGCATCGCGCGCACTAGGTTAACCTATCCCGAAACGCGGTTTTGTCGCCTATTGGTGGTTTACTCGCTTCGCAAAGTAAAAAAGTCGTCGGTTCAATTCCCCTCATCTTCCGGCGCAATTTTATTTTTCTTTGATACCACGGTGACGTCATCTGGGATTTTCTGTGACCTCTTTTGTGGTCAAGAACTCCGGGTCCTGTTAAGCCATATAAGCCTTCCGCATTAAAAATTTGTTCTGGTTCTATTGTTTCAGCTCGTAATATATACATGAAACAACTCTAATGCTTTAACTGCTGATTAGAGCCAGCTTAACGCTAAACATTTCCGCTTGGGAATTGAAAGTACCGGATTCTTGGACATCACTTTTAGTTGTGCGACAACTGTGAAGTATTGTATGGTACTGATAAAGAAATGTTTATGGTAATAATTCATTATTATAATGCGAAGCAAAATCTTTGTTTCAGAGTTTGCCCATAGCTTGAATCGAGTAGTTAGGACTGCCTTAGGAACGAACAGAAACACTTTTGACGGGAGCAAAAAAATGCAAGCCTGCCGAGCGGAGATCTGCAGATACATTGATATTTATTCTGGAGTCAGACGATATGTGAAAAACTTGCGTTCATGAACAACTTCCTGATAAAAAAAATGCGCTTTTTCAAAATATTTGGCTCTGTCATTACCCCGAGCATCAGCGCACATTTGCTATTTGCCTTTCTACATCAACACACTGAATTAGCACCCTATTATGTCGGATGTGCTCCTTAACATATTTATATTTTATCCTTTTGTACATCTCAGTGTTTTTGTGAAGTTTTCTGCCTATTCAGTGAGAAACGTCATCCAATGCAGTGAAATTCACGACCAGGTTAGGAGAGGAAAGCAGGTGCCATTGTTCTGAATTCTATTGGAACCAAAACAAAGCCACGCTTTACTAAGCAGGAGCGTCTTGTCCCTCCTCAAAGTTTTGACACCGAGTAAATCAGCAGGCGCATCCCGTTGCGAGGCACTATACTCCTTGCAAGGCGTACGCGTTCGTAGGCCGATGAACAGCCGAAGCCTAAACAGACCAGGCCCTGGTCTATCAGTTTAGCCCCTAGCCAAGTCATGTCCGCTGCTCATTAAGTGCTCTCCCCACTAATAGCCACTGTAGTACGCCGCCTCCTGTTTCCTATCAACGGACGAAATCACATGCAATCTTCTTGCTGGCATTAGACACGACAGAATACGTTACCTTCGTGCATCAAGGACTCAGAGTTTTTGTTTTTGATTTTTTTTCTTGGGGGGGGGGGGGAGTATATCAACAGAGGGCCTTGCAAATTCAGGAAAGGCAGCGAAACGGCTCCCGCTCAACAGGTGCGCCAAATTTCCCTATCATAAATAATTTCCCTAAATGGACTGTGTTCTAAGAGGCCTGGCTATACATAAGGTGCCCAGGATTGTTCTGTGGAGTCAGTTGAAAGCGTACAAGAAAGAGGGAAAGAAGGACATACTCCTTAATGTCTTGTGAACGCTGCCGGAATAACTCATTTGGAAACGACAGAGCTTAACGCAGGTGCTGCAAATTGAAGTGCATATTCAAGAGTACGACCCGCAGGGAACCTGCATTGCCAGAGCAGTACTGTAGTAGTTTCATTATGCAAACAAAAACTATCGCGGACGGCCTCATTGGCATTTCAGATGCCATTCAGGCACGGCTCGTTTCTGGTTTTGGTGTGACTTGATGATGATGACACAATCTACAGCGCACTACGCTCGCGGCAGGGTATGCTGTTGCGCAGGTTGCACCGAGCGACAAACACGCTTCCTCCGCTCTCTGCGCTGTGTGTAACAGTTTTACGATAGACATGAAATATCTAAGCGGAAATCCTCTGTATTGAACGTTTTTTATTTCTGTTGGCAACTCTTACTGCAGAGATGGCAGCTCCGTGGGTCGTCCGCATTAAGGAGGTGAATGAAGATAGAAGGAGAGACGCTGAGCAGCGGGTAAGAAAGTAGCGCATAATGAAGAGGCGGATGAAGAAGTTTGACCGTTTCCGGGACCACCCTTTTGGTTACAGCGCCTGTGTTCTGTTTCCATGTGTGGTTTCACAACTACTTCACCGTATACTGCTATCGGCCTAACACTCTTCGCTGCAATGGGTGTTTTGCGCTGTCAACGGCGCCGTTTTCCAGTCGTGCCACAGCTGTCGCTAAATTACGCGTTACCTTGTTGTAAACATGGCGTGTAAGGCACCATAGTTTTGAGAGTAAGAACTGCAGATAATAAAATTCTTTAGTTGGGGCGGAGACGGGGCAGGATTTCTAGTGTACTTGGTGCTTGCGCTTATGTTTCCTTTCTGCGCAGATTTCCTCATTTATTAACTTATAGTTCTGTATCAGCACCACCTTTCAGAGATTTTCAGTCAAATTTTAAAGTGGATGTCAATAAATACACAGGGGTACTTGCAGTGCAGGAAGCAAACAGGGTACTACTAAAGTATACTCAATTTCATTCTACAAAGACAAACATGAAAGTGAAGTGACCTTCACTTTCCAAAAATAGGCGTAGACACTGGATTTCTCGGCGTCCAGTGGTTACAGCAGTTTTCATTACTCGACACTGAATAGAAAGTTGCACCTCCGAACCCAACCGCGGCGGCTGCGTCTACGTGGAGGCAAAACGCTAAGGCGCCCGTGTGCTGTGCAATGTCAGTGCACGTTAAAGATCCCCAGGTGGTCGAAATTATTCCGGAGCCCTCCACTACGGCACCTCTTTCTTCCTTTCTTTATTCACTCCCTCCTTCATCTCTTCCCTTACGGCGCGGTTAAGGTGTACAACAATATATGAGACAGATACTGCATTTCCTTTCCCCCAAAACCAATCATTATTAAGTTGCACCTCCACAGCAAAGATGTACTGAATTAGAACGCTTTTTGAAAACGTTCGCGGACTCGACTTTGCACACGACCGTGTGGTTTAATAATAATAATAATAATAATAATAATAATTGGTTTTTGGGGAAAGGAAATGGCGCAGTATCTGTCTCATATATCGTTGGACACCTGAACCGCGCCGTAAGGGAAGGGATAAAGGAGGGAGTGCAAGAAGAAATTTTAGTGGTTATCGAAGTACTGTTTCTTATTAAGCGCTTAGACTGCCTAGACTTTATAAATAAAATTTTAGGAAAACTTACCCCCCCTCTTAAATTTTTCAGCACTTTTATGGCATCCTATTTTATCTGGCAGAAGTTCTCGGCATGATCACACCGACATTGCTGAGTTGCTCACGGGGCATATGTCAAATGTAGCGGCAGATTCTGTAAGCTTTTTCTACTGACAATTTCTTCAGGTTAACTTTTGCACCATTGAACGAGCAAAAAAAAAATGAGGCTGATTTCCGCCCGCGTTTCTGTCTTCATCGGTATAACCATGTGATTTCAGTTCCTCCATACTGCTGTTGGCATCAAAATTCCACATTTGATTTTTTCCCCACGTTCACTGATATAAGATTATTCTCATTTAGCGCAAAACACACACGAGACAAAAGAAAAGAACACGCGACGAATGGCTACAACCAACTAGCCCATCAGTTAACTCTTCTTCACCGATACTTTTGCCGTCCCAAATCCCATTGAGATGCTGCAGCGCTGTACCTGCACCGAGCTCAGGGATTCCCGAGACCGACCGTCATAACTGCTTAAGGCAATGCAGGACTGCTGGTGATCTGATTGAGTGATTTATTCGCAATTGTTTGAAGTAGCAGACATGCGCGCTGTGTAGGAAGCGAGCACAACTTTCGGTTGGAGATTAGCCTCGGATTAACGATGACAATTGCATGTGCACAAAGGAGAGCCAAACAGATGAAGACAGAGTATTAAGAAGCAGAGTTAGTATATGCGGACAGGAACCGAGCGCAGAGGTAGTCGTGATGATGACATAGGAAATCGAGCTGCGTGATTAGGGAATCCAAACATAAAGGTTACGACTGAGCGGCAGTGAGCCTATGGCGGAAAAGTTCCCCACGCCCTGTCTACCACGAGCACGGGCACTTTTCATCGCGTGTTAATCCCTGTTATTGATATGTGTGAAAGTAAACATCCCGCATGAACGCTCAAATTCCACAGCATGCGAAAGACAGCATGCGATATTCTGAGATGGCCGTTTATAAGTGAATGGCCCTGTAGCCAAGCCCCACGAAGCCGAGATAATGCTGTTTTGAATCCACCGCAGTTTTCTTCCGTCTTCTTTCTTCCTTTTTCGGACTTTTTGAAGCTGTTCGAAGCGTCGATTTTAATGACACAAGCCTGTTGGCGTTAGAATGCTGCAACAGTTCGATACAAACGGACTTATATTTGGCCTTAGTTTCTATTCAGAGACCGAATTTGCGACGGTATACCTCGTCAGGCCTGTCAAATGCTTCGCCGTGCTCCGCCATTCGCCGGCATCGGTGCCGGTCGACCAGCACGGCATGGGGGTATGCGCTGTGTACGCAAATAAGTGGCCTCACAGCCGCATTTCTGCCACGGCCGCAGGTCATTCCCCGTGGGCTACGTCTCCGCAGAAGCGAGCACAGCACCGCACTAAAGGAAATAGGAACGAAATGAAACTTTACAAAATATGATCTCTGAAGACATGAGGACAACGGAAGCAGGCCGTAGAAATGGTATGGATTGTGAGATGCTCTTGCTTCTAGTTATTTCGGCTTGTCGCCAATCGCATAAGAAGCCATTGCAAGCCGGCGTCTGTGGAGAGGACATGTTTTCATCCAGAGAATGAAGAAGTGTTAGATTACTAATATCTTGAGAGGCGTCGCGAAGCGGCAGAACAGAAATTACGCATTATTACGCTTCTCTCAATGATCTCGAAAAGTGCACAAAGCAGAAATGTTGTAAAATGCAATTTACACATAAAGCACAAAAAATTATTGGATTAAAGATGTCTTCATTATGGACGATAGTAAGAATTGACATAAACATTATTTTATTCACAGTGGACGAACAGTAAGCTTTTTTTAATTGAGTTTAGAACAAAATGAAATGAATACTTTTATAAAGTCAAGAAGCGGAATAAATCGCTCTGATTTCGCTAGCCATCATAAGGCCGTGAAAAGCCACAAGAAACAATGAAAATAACATAGTCGTAAGTGAAAGTCTCTGTGCTAATTTCATTATGTTTGCTTCAGTTTTCGAGAGATTCGGACCAGCTGATTTTGATAACGCTACAGCACGTCCTTCAGTTTATGACTATTACCATTGAAAATTACTTTAAATTGCTG
The DNA here is from genome assembly GCA_030143305.2 of Amblyomma americanum. NCBI lineage: Eukaryota > Metazoa > Arthropoda > Arachnida > Ixodida > Ixodidae > Amblyomma > Amblyomma americanum. Next base: position 16,127 of record JARKHS020012600.1, on the reverse strand, counting down.
GCGTTAAGGTCTTCTAGCTATCTTAAGTACAGCAATCGCTAGGCCTCCTTTTCTGCGGCGGTTGCAGCGGGGATGTGAAGCAGTGCGAGGCCACATTGGATAGACGCAGTTTTCGGTCTACCATGCTGTTTCTGCAATCTCCTTTTAGCATTCCTTTGTGTTACGTGTGAGAAAGAGACTGAGTGTGAATCATTTGTCTGGTGATCATCAGCAGTCTTTAGCTGTAAAAAACGTTGATGAGCAATTTTTCAGAAAAAATAAATTAGAAAACTGAAAGACGAGTTTTCGAAAGCGCGAAAGCTCGAAGTTGAAAGTGGTCCAAGAGCATAGATTTCCAATACGGGGCGTTAGGGTAATGGGGGCGGGCGACCAGGAAAGAGAGCTTGCCACGTTATTGCGGTGCATAGTTTTTCATCCTTACTTTTTTATTCCTTTTACCCATTCTGTTTGAAGGCAAGAATATCAAACTGCAAAAAAAACTAGATATTTATCCTAAAAGGGCATTATAGTTCTAGGCTTCCAGAGTTATTTTATGTGGTGTAGGCTAATGTGCTTGAAGAAGCGCCAGAATACCTTGATGTAGCTGGTAATAAAGAATGAGAGTGTGCGCACTATCTACTGTGTTAGTGGTTTGTCTATCCTCGGAACGGATTACTGTCACTGCCAGCCTGCGCCTGGAATCAACGATTCGAACAATGCAGATGGTATTCACCTCTGGTATTCACCTATGGTATTCACGCGGCGCCGGACAAGAAAGAGGAAGTTGGGCTAGGCCGCCGCAGCGCCACCTGCACAATAAACTAAAACAGTTCGAACCTTAACGCTGTTGATTCTCCCTCGGCGGGTCGTTGAACCAAGTTCCTCGCGAGTACCTGTTTGCAGTGGCGGCGAGGCCAGGCTGTGTACAAACCTCCCTGCCTTTCTTTGTTCTCTCCCTCCCTTTAACACCATCGACTGCAATGTATTTCCATGTTTTGCTTCTCCTGAAAGCACGACAACTAGAGCTAAACCTATGTCATACCTAATAAGAGTTTAGAGAAAAACCCTTTGTTGAATGCATGGAGAGCCATCAAAATATGCAACGAATTCTTCTGACAGGCCCTTTCATGTAGTGGGGAAAAGTTCAGGCCGACAATTATAATATGTAATTTTTGCCGTGTAAAATGCCAGAAGATAATTTATCAGCACTCCAAGGCCAGACAAGGCAGAACAAAGCCTGTTGCAGGGGACACAAGTAGACAGCATGGTTATGCTATCTCCTTCTGGGGTGTAAACCTCTGTGAAGTAGTGCACAATGAAGCGTGCATGCCATAGTTAAACGAATTTAAAGGTATTTCACCGCCTCGTGGTCTTATTAAGTGCACGCGTTTCCTCGCGAGAAGCCTTTAAGGAAGATGAGCAACATAATACAGCATTTCGCTGCCAAAAATATCACTCCCAAGCACACCAGAAAGTACGGCAATCACAAGATAGTGGTCTGAATACAATAGCTTACAACAAAGCAAAAATTATTTTAGTTGCTCATAACGAGCACTTCTGATAAATTTTTCTACCCTTCAAGGCTCACCCTCACTCAGTGTTAAGGCGACATGGGCGAGAGAAACTGTACTCAAAGGAAAGAAGACTTTTGTTACTAATAATGAAGTGGAAGTTTCCGTAAATTAGAAGTGGCGTCTTTGCGAAGAGAAACAGTTTGGCAAGATAATGGTGCTAACCACAAAAACATTTCACTGCCGAGTCACTTTACTGCAAAGAAAGAAAACTTGAATTCCTCAGGGACGTGTAAAAGGTTGACTGCTTTTTTTTCCAAACCTGTAAACAGGGAAGAAAAGCATAGCTCGCCGCTTCAAGTTCATCCCACTCCCACCAGAGAATTTGCCCTGGTGTCTGCGGAGCGATATAAACGTCGTGCGCCCCCCAGTCTCATTCACTTCCAGAAACCCGTCTGCGGACGGGAGATTAAGGTCTTCCAAATTTTTAGCTGCTATTTGAGACTCTTCACATCGGTGCTTTTTGTACCTCCTGAAAGCAAACACGTCAAACAAAAAACTGGCTGCGTACTCTATGAAGTCCCAGCGGCGAGCTTCTGGTCACTGGAGCGAGAAAATCGTCCGCTGTGCGGTGCAACACGGGAGCAATTAGGAGGGTGGGTTCGAAAACGGCGCGAACTGCTTGAGCGCGCTTGTATGCGCCAGAAAAAAAAAAGATATGGCGGCAACTTGGCTGGTAGACACCAGGCATACGTTGGAAGCCTCCGACGGGATTACATGCGCACGATGCCCTTCAAGTGAGAACTGCTTGACCGCGGACGTTAGTGCCTGCTCTTGCACTGTTGACAGTTTTCAGAAGCTGTTTATTTGAGTATGGGACACTTAGATAACGCTTTGCAAGGAGTGCAAGAAAACAAACGTGTTTCGGTTGAACGCTCGGGCAGTTTCGGAGCACTTTTTTCTTTTGCACAGAAGAATGCCGAGGGTAATAACATGCGCATGAACTAGAGAGTAAACAGCAAAGGCTTATAAGCCCTTTATTCGTCGTTCATAACACGATGGTACTTTATGGGGAAGAGGTATTGTTAAATTTGCTCCTTCTAGCGTCGTATGAGTAAGTTCACCTCTTATGTTGTGTTGTTCAAGACCATGCTTTAGCACCTATTTTTAAACACAAGTAGCGCCTCAAATCTAAACTTAACTTAATATTTCATAAATACTCTTGCTGTCGCTTCGAAAGCTTATTATATTAATAACAATTTCTCTGGTCGCTTTAACCAATCCGTCCGGAAAGGGATAAAAGAGGGTGTGAAAAGGGTAAGTGAGCGACAGCTTGCATAGTGATATGCTCTCAATTACTTTGAACTTCATGTGATTCTTTAATGCGCGAAAACAGCGTTGTGCAGAGGATATACATTTTCATCTCCTTGATAATGTTCCCACCATGGCCGGGGCTTTGGCCAGCAATCTTGGGGTCACCAGAAGTATGTAAGTGTTAGACACAAAGGAAATGGCGAAAAAGCTGGGAGGCAAAAAATCATATGCATAAAGCTGATACGTTTGTACAAAGGTGCGGGTAAGTGCGTGCAAGTTTTTATGAAACAGTTCATGAGCGTGGGAAACTGAAAGTTGTATTCGGTATAATGCATAGCGCCGTCAACACAAACAAATGCCTTTTATATGACAAGGATTGCTTCATAACGAATTATTAATAGCGCGTCAATATCTTATGGTACCTTATGATAGGTAAAAACCACATGTACGCTTTAAAAACAAGGAAGGCAACCTCATTAGCAGTATGAATAAGATAGTTAAAGTAGCCGAAAGGTTCCACACAAATCTCTACAGCAACCAGTGTAATCAGAACGTTCAGGATAGAGACAGTAACGAAAAGTAACGCGTCATTCTGTCATTAACGAAAGAGGAAGTAAAGAAAGCCTTAGGAGCAATGCCAAAGTGAAAAGCAGATGGTGAGGATCAGGTAACATCCGATCTGTTGAAGGACGAAGGGGAGATTGTGCTAGAAAAGTTAGCCACCCTGTATACTTATGACCTCGGCCGTACTAGAAGCTTGGAAGAACGCTAACATTACCTTAGTTCACAAGAAAAGAGACACCAAGGACTTGAAAAATTAAAGGCCGATCAGCATACTGTCCGTTGCCTACAAGGTAATTACAAAGTTAATCGCTGATAGAGTCCGGGCAACCTTAGACTTCATCAACCAAATGATGAGGCATGTTTTCGTAAAGGATATTCCACAATAGATCATATTCACCGTATTAATCAGATGACAGAAAAATGCGCAAATATAACCAACCCCTGTATATAGCCTTCAATGATTACAAGAAAGCATTCGATTCAGTGGAAAATTAAGCAGTCATACAGGCATTGAGGAATCAGCGTGTAGAATAGCCTTATGTCAAAATATTAGGAGATATATATATAGCAACTGCCCAGCTACCCTAGTCTTCCATAAAGTCAGCAATAAAATTCCAATAGGAAGGGCGTCAATAAAGGAGACACAATGTCGCCAATGCTATTCACCGCCTGTTTACAGGAGGTATTGAAAAGCTTGTATTGGGAACAGTTGGGGATATGAGTTAATAGAGAATGCCTAAATAATCTGCGATTCGCTGATGACATCGCCTTGCTGAGATACTCAGGAGATGAATTGCAAAGCATGATCAACGAGTTAGACAGACACAGCAGAACGGTGGGTCTAAAAATGAACATGCAGAAAACCAGAGTAATATTCAACAGTCTGGCAAGGGAGCAGCAGTTCACAATTGGTAGCGAGGTGCTTGAAGGGGTAAAAGAATATGTCTAATTGGAGCAGGTAATGACCGCTGATCCGGATCATGAGAGGGAAATAACTAGAAGAATAAGAATGTGGTGGAGCGCATATGACAGGTTCTCTCAGATCATGAATGGCAGTTTACCTGTATCCCTCCAGAGAAAAGTATAGAGCAGCTGTATCTTACCGGTACTCACCTATGGGGCAGAAATGTGGAGGCTAGCGAAAAGAGTGCAGCTTAAGTTAAGGACAACACAGCGAGCCTTGGAAAGAAAAATGATAGATGTAACGCTAAGAGACCGGAAGAGGGCTGAGTGGGTGAGGGAACAAACGCGTGTTATTTACATCCTAGTCGAAATCAAGAGGAATAAATGGGCTTGGGCAGGGCATCTAATGCGAAGGCAAGACAACCGCTGGCCCTTAAGGGTAACGGAGTGGATTCCAAGAGAAGGCAGGCATAGCAGGGGGCGGCAGAAAGTTAGGTGGGAGGATGAGATTAAGACGTGTGGGGGGTGTGGTGGGCGCCACTGGCAAATGGCAGGGTTAATTGGAGAGACATGGGAGAGGCCTTTGTCCTGCAGAGGGCGTAGTCAGGCTGATTATGATCTTATGAATAAGCGCATGACTCCGTTCCATATAATGAAATATGCAAGGAAGTCCGTGTGAGTCATTTCGAGAGCGAACCTTATAGTTTTGAAGCACTGCAGCTTGTGAACAACTTGTCCCACCTCTTTTGTTCTTGTATTTTAGCAAGGACTTTAAAATCTTGCAGGAGGGTATTTTAATCTGATAGAGACTGAGTAAGCTAAATCAAGGTGTTAAGCTGAAACCTTCCAATGTATATGATGGCAATTGTTACGAATGGTTGGCAGCTTCCCAGCCAGAGACTAAGCCATAAACACGGCGCAGAGTAATGAAATATGCTCAATATGCTGCTATTGCTCGTTCTCTCCGAAATTTTGCCTGATCGCTCTAGGTCTGCGGTTCAAAAATTAAGAAAATTACTTCGCTCAAGGGCTTTATACTTGTCCTGGTCTTGTTTAATTATGTCCGATAGCACACCTCAGAATTAATGAACCTCTTGTTGAAAAAAACAGACACTTAAGCTCTCCCACGCAATGGAGGAAAATCAGCAATAGCTAAGCCCCGACTCCACATACACGTATAACAGAGGCCCGAGCTTAGCGCCGAGATCTCTGCCTGTCAGACATTCGGCGCAGGCGCTGGCCGTGCCGCACATGAGCCTTTTACGGTGCGCCGATGTATTACACCAATCGGAGCACGTTCAGCATTCGCCATCTCGGGAACTTGTGTCCAAGCTGAATACCTGCTGTTCCCTTTGCGACGCGAAATTTTCCTATGAACCACGTGGGTTCTAAATGCGGAGTGCGTTAGCACCATGCACATGGAGATGCGTTATCCTTTTGAATGGATAGTACGTGGTGGCGCTGTGCTCTGGACGCGCAGCGTGTACGGCTACCAGGTTTACGCAGAGTCGTCGCATTGGGCCTCTTCGCATTTGCTTGTCTGTGAAATAATGCCGGGAAGCGTAGAATAGCCACAAATCAGCAACGGAGCATTTCATTACGCATCGGCGCAGGGCAGCGGGGAGTTCAACGCAACAGGGCGCCAGCCCTAGGAAAGCACTGCGAAGGCCAACGGAGGGAAAAAGAAATTCGACAGAGCCGCTTAAGGCTGCTTGCATGCGGGAAAGCGAAAACATTACTGTCCCTGGGTGCAGTCACAAAGTCGGCCCACATTTGGAAAGCCGGCTTGGCGCGTAATGAATCTCGCCCGCGCGCGCCGTAGTCGATTCGAGAACCACGGAGAAACGACCTCCGTTTGCCGAGGGAAAGCGCGCAACCTTGCAATTGTTGAGTGACACCCTGTCCAATTCGCTCGAGCGCAGCCAGGTCACTCCGTGCCGGAAAGAAATGACTCGAACTTTCTGGAAGCCTCTCTCCACGCCTGATCATTGGCGATGCGCGCATGGCGGGATGATGAGTGAGGCAATTGGGTTGTGCAAACACTGTGTACGCGCGCGCCTGATTTGGCGGGAATAAACGAACAGACGCAGCGTGCCGTATATATGAAACACGACCAGCGCATCCTGTCAGCTTGCGCCTTAGGTCAAGCCTCGGAGAAGCGCGACTGCCGGGTCGCGACCACTGGCCCAGCCACGGACCAGCGAGGCAGCGCGCAAGTCTTCGAGACGACCCTGTCGTGATCCTTTGGCTGTCGGACTGCAGCAGTGCCAGGTGAACAAATTATTAGTCTATTGGGTCACTTTAGGTGCAAGATATCCCTTGTATTGTAGCCTGTCTAGTGTTAATTTGTATGTGTTTCATTTTTTTGTAGATCCATTTGTATGTGTTCTTACGACTGAATGGAATTCCTCTGTATCGTCTCTTGTTGAATGAAGCTTGTTTTGTTTGTGAATTTTTTCTCCTACCTATTCTCGGGCTTGCAACCGGTAAAGTCTGGGCATTAAAAGATCATCCCCCGTTGTCACTTGGTGGCTGGTTTTAGGCTGAGCTTGTCAGGCTGAGTCGAGGGCATCTCCTTAGAGACCGGGAAAGCACCTACCCCCCCCCCCCCCCCCTCAAGTGCTCTATAGGTTTTGGGAGCACATGAAACAAGTGCGTATCGGGGACAGGTGAAATGACACCTACCCACAAACACACGCGCGTATTACACTACCCGCGGAGCGCAATACGGCGAGCGGTTGCATCACAGTTTTGATATCAGAGTGGGAAAGCAGACATTTGAACGTGCATACGTCGTCGGTTCGAATCCGTGTCGCAAGCTCGCTCCCAACTTTACTAGCACTATTAAGCTATGTGCAACGAGAAATCGTACGGCACCACTCGGAACACTGTAGAACAAGCGGTCGTGTCTCAATTTTAGTAATAATGTCGGTAATACTCTCGCCGCATCCAGGTCGTGAATGGCGCGTGTAATATAGACTAGTGACATGTATAGGATTGTTGAAGTGGCGTTGCTCGGCTTACTATGTGCGTTATACGGCCGCCTTATGATGCCGCCATATTTTTCTTGCCGTGGCTGGGATTTTCTGTACCATCTGCGAGGACACGCACACACGCACACACCACTAGTTTTTCTCGTAATGGGACTAGTAGTGCTTTCGCAATAAAATTAGTGGTTTTTGATGAAACGAAATGGCCCAGTAACTGTCTCACTTCTTGGCGAACACCTCCACCACGCCTTGAGGGAAGAGAGGGAGGTGGAATCGAAAGAAGAGCGAAACAGGGGACGTAGTGGAGAGCTCCGGAATAATTCATGTCACCTGGGGATCTTTAACGTGGACCGGCCGCGACTGCCGTATTTCATTGGCCGTTAAACGCAAAAGGCTTCCCCGTGTGCTTCGCTCTGTCAGTTCGTGTTACAGAATTAGAGAGGCTGAAAATATTCTGGAGTCGTTTAGTATGGTAACTGTTTCTCTCTTTCATTTTTCACTCCCTCCATCTCTCCCTTCTCAGCATGTCTCATGAGTCCACTGAGAACAAAGGCATTTACGGCGTCCTTTCTTTATTTCAAACCAATTTTAATTCTGGTCATGATTTCTCTGCGCAACAACGCGTCAGTGGGCCCTCCACTACAACATTCCTTTCTCTCTTTCTCCTTTCACTCCCTGCTCCCTCTCTTCCCACATGGAGCAGTTGAGATGTCCACCAAGAATTGAGACAGTTACCGCACCTTCCGGTTCCTCAAAAGCAATATTATCTTTGGTCATGTGGGTGGCGTGCGAGACGGGGGCGCTTCCACTCCGCCACGACTGATGAACTTGATTTTTGAGGAGAGGAAACGGAGTAGTAATTGTCTCGCATTTTGGTGGACCCCAGAAACGCGCCGTGAGGTAAGGTAAGGAAAGTAGGAGTCAATAAAAAAAAAGGTGGTGAAAACTTTTTTGGTTTGGTTTATGGCAGTTTATCGTCACAAGGGGACTAAGGCCACGAGGGACGCCGTAGTGAAGGGCTCCGGAAATTTCGACCACTTTGGGGTTCTTTAACGTGAAAAACAATTATTCTTCTCAAAAGAGAAGTTTATGGACGTATGCATGAACCAGTATTTAAGTCCGTCCCTTAAAAAAGTTTCTAGAGGGTGTCCCTAGTACGGCACCCCAGTGGCGTCGGCCGGTGCCCGGGCACGCTCGACCAAGGTCTTTTTGCCCTTAGGTCATAGCAGCCGAGCAGGGCCGCCTCCCAGTCCTCCTTAGTGGGGTTAAGGAAAGGGGGAATAGCAGCGTTGGATGGGCAGGAGCACACCATGTGGTAGATATCTATAGATATCTAAGACGACGGCTTCGGCCCACTCCCGTCGCCGGCCATTATGGTCTTCACGTGTCATGTTAGGAAGAGAACATACTTGGAGGGCGCATATCCACTCCAAAGGGAGTCGTACTGGATCTTCCATAAGGGTGGTTTGTTGGATTTGTAGTCGGGGAAGGAAGCGCCTACCCGAGAGTGTTTTAGAGAGACGTGTGTATTGGTAGATTAAGTGAGCCTCTCGGAGCTCGCGAAACGTGTTCACCATGTCAAGGCGCAGGAGAAGTTGGTTGGAGGTGTCCACGAGGAGATCGAAGGCTGTTCTAATTCTGCGGAGGATGACTTCGAGTGCATCCTCGTCTTGTTTCCGAAGGTCGTGGTACGGAGCCCAATGCAATATTCGACTTGTCACGAATGTATGCGCCAGCCGCAAGGCGTGTTTGCACCTCAACCCCTCTCGTTTGTTAGAAACCCGGCGGACCATGCGGCCCACTGGTACCCCACTGCATACACCTTATTCGTCCTCCTGACCTCAATAATCCCTATGACAACCCATTTAATACCTGCTCGTTCCTCGAACAGTACTGCTAGACTAGCCTCACTGGATGCGTTTATGGCGTTAAACGTTGCCAGGTTCAGTTTCCAATAGTGGTCGGTCCAGAGCCAGAGATTCTTAGCACAACTCCGCTGCGTCACAGGTCTGACCGCCACCTTAGTTGCTCCGCAGCCGCTGGGGACTGCGGGCCAAGGGTTAATTGGTTTGTTCATAAAAGGTTGTGGCCAATTACAAAACCAGAGTGGCCAAATCCTGATCTGGTGATGGAGTGCGTTGTCGGTTCTAGTTCTGGTGACAAATTACGCGTTTGCTAACAATTTGTAGAGCAGCTAAACAGATCTTTCAAACCTGTTTCAAGTTCCAACAAACGGAGAACAGCGCATCTATACGTACCGTATTCTTGCATGCTGAATACTACCGCACTATCAAAGATGCCATTCAAGGTCTTTTTGACTTGCACTAATAGACCCTAGATAGATAGACGCACTAATAGAATAAATAATAATAAATTGTAAGGTACTTTGATCGAAATATTAAAGGTTATCGTCCATTGTATTGGTGTGTTGCAAATTATTTCTTTTAAAGTTTTTCTCTCATTCGAATCGAACCGTTAGGTCTACCGTAGAGAACCAACGGGGAGCGCTTCTCACGACAGCAAAAACATTATTAGCAAACAAATGCAAGAGTGCCGATCGGAGATCTTCGGATACAACAATTAGTAAAGTGAAATCTTACAATGTATGAAAAAATTGCGTTCATAAACTCTTGGCCGTGCAAAAATGCTTTATTCCTGACTTGATGAGTATGAAGCCCAGGTCTGCTGTTCTACAAGACTCATCTTGGCAGGAAAAAAAAAAGAGATTGTGGCGCATTAGAGCCGTTTTGATACGTCAACTGCCTAGTATGAGTCGAATTGTTTTTCAGTTCCAAATCAAGTTATCTTACGCGGCAAAAAGACTAAGGAACGTATACATACCACACTTGGGATATTTATACGGTGTCATTGGCACAAATGTGCACCCCATGTAGCTACAAAACTAGTCGTAAAAATGGCAGGAAAGTGGTGCTAGGTACATTCTGAATGCAATTTCTTGATTGGAGTCCTAATATAGTACTACGGAAGGAACAATTCAAAAGAAAATGTAAAAGCTCAAGCTCAAATAATGAGCACCACAATTACTGCTGTCGTAATCATCAATTTAATTTTTGAAACGTTAAAACGAGACCTGCTGCCACGCTCCGCAAATTAAGGCACACGTCAATCGGTAACCATGGCGAACCTGAAACCGAATTTGAGGGAAAGCCTGATGGCGAACGTGAAGACGGGCATAAACCATAAATTATCTGAAACATTGCAAACTCTTCCCTCTGAACGGTATCCAGCGGAAGGAAACTGCTGCGAGCGATTTTTAACCAGATACTGGGCAAACAATTCAGCTTTGCTTCCCAATGATATATATCATTCGGCTATCTCACCAGCCTATGTTCCTGTAGCCTTTTGTCCACTGTGCTACCTATTCTGTTCATCATTTCCCATCAATATTTTTCTGCGTCGGGAAGGTTTATGAAGGCCGCTGAAGAGTGGTTTGTGTTATGGCGCTTCAAGAAGCAAAGGCGTCCTTACGAATGGAGCGAAATACCCCCAACGCGTTCTCCAGTACCAAAAAGAAAAGACGAAGAAAACGGTGATTAATTAAACGCCAATACCCCCTTTCTCACCCTCGCCTTCACCGTGATGAGTCCATTTCCCTTTGCCGACTTCCATTTTCCTTCGCACTGACATCTATCCTAACCTCGTGCGCTAAAAACCCATTTGCCACACCTGTTACCGCGCCAAATGCACCCTATGCGGGGAGCATGCGGCTTTATTTTAAACCACCTGGGCCTACCGGGCTACACGGGCAGCTCTAGGCTACTCGCCCTGAATGTAGCCGAATGTGAGAGTGCCCTCCAGTCGCCCGATCTGGTTCAGTGCCAGCTGGTAGCCCGGACTGCGGCGGCCACGAGGTCCGTTGGGGCCCTGAACTAAGGGCTCCCTTCCCAGACCGAAGAGGCCCTCAACCTGTTCAATAAAGATATTTTTCACAGCACCTGTAGCAATGCACGTGACGAGCTCAGGCCAGGTGTCGAAGAAGGGATTTCGGAAGGACATCACAGGTCACTGTGGGTTGCTTGACCGCGGCTGCATTTAATGCATTTGCGGACGACAAAGCAGCGGCTCCGCTTTAGTCACGCCAGAGCGATGGACATACGCCAGAAGCGGTGAGGAAGGCGACCGCTCTCTTCAGCTGAGTTGCTGATGAAGGAGGCCTCAAAGCTGGAGTGTGGCTGCCGCCAATTGTCAGCCGTCCTAAAATGCATTAGACTTTTCTTGCGATGCATGGTGCACATTTTCGAGATGCACCTAATGTCGACGACTTGACAGAGTGCCAAGTATAAAATCTATATCTGAGTTCCATGGTGGTTTTCACGGACAGACAGAAAAAAAAGGACTTCCGTGACACCTATTTTGAATAGGTGAATTATCTTTACTCATTAATTCGCTCTTTTTTCTTCTTGTTTCGAGCTCCTTAGTGTTGCTTTGTCCTGATTTTTTTGCCGCGCGTTGTTCTATTGCCTTGACTCTAATCAGCTCTGCTTTTTGGTTCCCTTAATTGCAGGTAAAAACTAATTTTGCCAACTCAGACCGCTCCACTTTCGAACGGCGCAGGCAACAGTTCACGCAGATGCGCGCGCAGCGTGTAACGGTTGTATGCAGTGGCGCTCGGCGCAGCGCCGCTCACATGCAACGAACTTTTTGTCTGCATATTTAAAAGATATCGAGATCTTGACACGCTCTATTTTCCCCCTTCTTATTACTCTCATGCATTCCTAACGCAATGAACTGAATTTGTTAGGCCATTTGTCAGACTATGCGCTTCATCACATCACATGTTACACCATCATTACTCGCCGATGCACCTTAGTACGCATATAAGGGCCGCATTTTATATTCTCGCCCCTTTTGTTCATTTTACCTTTTCCGCAGCGGTGTACTTCTGTCTTTTTCTCCCAAATTCTCGTCCCCATGCAGAGTAACATGCCAGCGATTTTTAAACGCCAGCTAAATTCTCTGCTTTTACATTAAAGGGTCTCTCCTCTCTGACATGTTCTACAGTCATGCCCCCTCGCACTTCTCTAAATTATGCCATTATCTCAATGAACATGCCGCAGAACCCTGACTGCTGTCGCAGTAAATGTGTACGTACAGAACAAGGCATCTGAGCGCAACCTGTTCCACTTTTCTCTTGCGCACCCATTATTGGCCTTCCATGTTCCCATAGCGACAGTGAGGGGCAAAAAATACACGCCGTTCACACCGAAACTACTAACCTATGATGCTGTTAACTTGAGCCTTGCTGGTTCATCACTATGCATTGGTGCTGTATTGAGCAGGACTGCTCGTTATGTGCCCACCTGGTAGGTGTAAAGAGAGCAAAGTATTCTTCGAAAGAGTCACATATTAAGCCCTTAGAATATTCTGGGCATGGGGTACCACAGCACGCTGGTGGTCCAGTTGTTCCGACGCCAACTAGGTAGAAGGGATGGGGTAGAGGGGAAGAAGGGTGTTCGGAGGAACAGTTGGAACTGAAAGACACCGAACCAGGACGGGCATAGGGGCAGGGCGCCCTCGGTGCCTTCAGCGCTTTCGGCGTGTCTAGTCTCGTCCTCTGTCTGTGTTTTTTAGCGCTGGTTTTTATTGCGATGGGCAGGGCTAGTTGGGGCAAGAGGGATATGACTGTGTGCGAAAGAGGAGCAGGCGAGTTAGCGTAAGAAGGGTGTTGGTGTGAAGCCTGCGGATGGTATGAATGTGGGCGACGTTGAGTTGAGGGTGGGGTGTGGCGTATGGTGACTGTCTTAAAAAATTCACGGAACTGTTTGTAGTGTGCCTTGACGCCCCGGCACCACATACCCTCGTCACAGGTCGGACGGCCTTACTAGCGGATAGCAGGCGCCCGGATAAAAGTTGGGCGAGAATTTGTACTAGCTCATTGTCTGCCATGCTTGTAAGGCCAGCGATCTACCTAAATGTGACCGAAGCGAGTGGGAGGGTGTGAAGCGCATCAGTGAGGCCATTGGAGGTCTGAAAGGACTGTGTGGTTATGAGGTATAAAACTCGATTCCTGTTTCCTCATCCTAATACCGTGTCGAGCTTAGCTTCTTAAGGAAAGGCATATAACTCATACCTTCCTTTCCCATCCTCGAAAGTTTATTTTTTCTTGCTCAACGACATGTATTACCAGTCCATTTTATGCAGTTGGTTTTTGTTAGCACAAACCCTGCTGATTTGAAAACACAGAGGGAAGCAGCTGCTTTCTGTCCCACGAAAACTTTCTCTCAGTCTCTCAATCCCTTCACCCCAGGACCAATTATTTCGGTGATCGCTAACACATACTTGGTCCCAACTAAATTTAAAGCCTCAACTTTCAGCCTACACCCAGAGACTGAAGAAAGGCTATCAAGACGCAATTCATGAGTGAAATGAAATCAGAATTACCCGAAACGAGATAGTGCGACCTATACAATTGACGTCGATCCAGAATTCAAACAGTATAAGGTCGGCCAAAGCCGCCTTTCAGAGTAAGAATTTGATAGTGGACTTGACGACAGAAAAGAAAAAGCTTTCAGAATGATTGACTAGACAATCAAACACGGATATATGGAACGGCAAAGGGATGGCGAAGTCGTTCGTTATATCTATGATTAGATATATAAAAATTACTAGATAACTGTATGTCTAAGGGGAAAGCATGAATCGTTGCACTTATTTGCACCGATGCTTGTTTTTTGTGCTTCGACAATTCTGAATAGCCCCTCTAGGGGAGGCCCAGCAGTGGCAAGTTAGCTAAAAAACTGCTCCGTCAGCTTAAAATTCTCATCAGTCCATTACTGAAGCCAGCCTGGCGGAAGAGTTTATTTTTTTTGTTTAGGTTCCGGTAATTTCGTCACTTCCTCATATTCTTCCGCCGATTCCTGTGGTAACCGGAGCGTCGTTCCACTGTCAACTTAGCTGGGAAAAGGCGGACTTGGCATTCAAGTGAGCCGACTAGGGACAAACTGTGTTGACTTCAGTGCATCGCAATAGAGAAAATTGCGATTGCCACTCTGCGTGGAAACCTAAGAAGAGCCACGGCGTCAAGAATGTACAGCCCAAATCCTTTGTAGTCTTGCTCGAGAGCCAGAAGGCGCTGCTGTTTCTCCTTACTAGCCTCTTATTGTCCCAGTGCGCTTCGAACAAAACCCACCACTTATGGCGGAGCGGCTGCTGCTATTTTTCCTGAGTGAGAGGTAACGGCTATGTTAGTTGTTGAATCATCATTCATGAACTTTTACATGAAAAAATTCCCCGCCATCATTGCCTCTGTGTTCGGCTTAAGAGTGTTAGCTACGGGAAATTCAAGTTTTTACATCGGTGTGCTCAACAAACGGCGAGAAGACCAAATTCCAACACCCGCGCATGCTTCCTTTCTAGAAAAATCTCTTCCTCAGAGACAAGCAGCGCCGTCTACTTCATAGATTTTGCACTAAAATTGGATTTATTTCACTCGTATTGCACTAGAATTGCGATTTAGTATTTCCTAGTTATATCAGTTCATATATTGTATAAACGTGTGCATCACAATACGACGAATCGTTAGACCCCATCCGGAACCCCATGTGACAAACGGTTCAGCCGTAATTTTCGTCTGAAGGTCGGACAGATCGTTGCAATCCCCACATACACTTTGGGCTTCATCTCAATTAATAATTTTATCCTCAGGAACATGCCAAGTCTTTTGGCACCACTTCGAACATTCTGCACCAAACGGATGGCTCTCAAAAACTTATGCAAAATTGTGGTACCTGGGGGGGGGTCCCATTTCGAAGGCCGCTATACTGGCACATGTATATATATATATATATATATATATATATATATATATATATATATATATATATATATATATATATATATATATATATATATTTATATATAACGGATCGAAAGTATGGGTATTAACTGAGACACTACGCATCCAGTGTTGCTTTGTGATATAGTGCGGTCACGTGGTCACTCTTTTGGTCAATTTGACCTTCATTGCACACAGACGCGTCCTTGACAAATGTAAGCACTAAGAGCAAACGCTCTGAAAAATGTCAGCCTTCAGGTACCCTTTATTGGAGTTCTTCAGACTACCGAAAACTCTTTCAGCCAACAATCTTAGAACTTGAGCGTTCTAGGACTTTGTGCTGATCAGACTGGAATCAGCACGGTCGCGATAAAAGCAACGAACTGCTTGAACATATGACCAGAAAACGACGGCTTATCTGCTGACCAAAAAAGCCAATTTTTAATAATCTGTGCTACATCAAGAACGCCTACAATTGAATAATGAGCAATGTTTTGCAGAATGACTTCTAAGTGACCCAGCGAGATGGGCGAGGTGAGAGCGGCAGGCCGAAGGAAAAGAGACGACGGGAACAACAAGCGTGCTGCCAAAGTAAGGCGCTATTGCGTGACTACGATGTGCACAACAGTATGATCCCGGCCGATGCCTTCAGCAGAAACGCATCATCGCAGTGCGCCACAATTAACTACAAAACAGCCCGTAGGCTTGGAACTATTTGACGTAGGAATATTTTGGGGGCTCGAATTTTACTCAGAGGCCTGTTCTGCTGTGCAGGTGAGCACCTTTAAGAATTATAAGGAGATAAATCAAGAAAATAATGAATATGCAAGCGCTGAAACCAACGAAAATTTACCCTTTTGTTTGGTGGGCAATCGGATTTATGATTAACGTGTGGAGACAGCGCACTCTACCAGCTTAGCCTTGCGGAGGCAAATTAAACATCATGAGAGCTGCTGATTTTCCAGTTGGTAAAGGAACCCTGTTTACTTTTAACAGACTGCTTTTCACAACCTACCACATGGCGTCAGCACCAGTCGCAGGCTGCCACTAGCGTCCACGTCGTGTTTTGCA
>JARKHS020012599.1:0-21966 GCA_030143305.2 Amblyomma americanum | reverse complement strand
AAACAGCAGCATGGGCTGTGGTGTGTTCTGCGACTGCGACTTTCACTTCTAAACAAACTTTAAGAAGAGGAAAAAATTCAGAAACGAAATTAAGGTTTGGATACACCCAGCCATTTTCGCAAACTACAGTGGCTCCAGCCACTTTTTTGTGTGAATATTCTTAAAGCTAGGCTATAAGCAATGCAATTTCTAATGGTGCTAAGAAAACGTTATTCAATGTTTATGCTATTAGGCTTAATCAAATGACAGGAGATTTTTATAGCCGAAGCATTTATAAAAAGATGTAATCGGCGTGTTCACAGCGTAGGCCACCAAAACGTGGCGCAGAAGTTTGGCATAAAAATTAGGCCTTAGAATTTGCTGGTGGTCTCCTACATTTGCTAAGTGAGCCAGCCAGCTCGACCACAGCTATCTCTTGATTTTTTAGCGTCATGCAGCAGAGAGTAAACTCTTGGGAAACAGTAACAGCGACAGCTGTCATACCGAGAATTCCAAAGCGTACGTCGTCAAAAGTGTATCCGCCAGTGTCCCGTCACTTGACCGTCACGCGAGTGCAGTTGCGTGATCAACACCGCCACACGCCACAAGCGTCTGTGGGCAACAGTGTGGTCACCCAGTTTCCACAAATTCCCTAGATCTTTCACTCTACTGGAGGTAATCATTAAAAACAAAAAAACGGAGGCAGCAGATCAGTGACTGCTTGTGTTCAGCTTGGTGCATCACACAGCAGGGTGCAAGCACTTGGTTTCTAGGGCAGAAATGCGCCTGTGACTACCACAAAAATATTATCACAGTCAGAAGAAACCGTTGAACCGCTTTTTACTGTGAAGGAAAGGGGTTTGGCGTTGGCCACAGACTTCTTTGGGTGCAAGCGAAACTGCTGTTAAAGAGTCGCTCATAACAACTCTGCTCGAGCCTATTCTGAATTTATTTCTGACTTTGCTGACTTTTGTTCAAGCTGGTTTGGTTTGGTTCATGATCATTTAACGTCCCAAAGCGAGTCAGGTTATGAGGGACGCTATAGTGAAGGCATTTGGAAATTTCTACCACCTGTGGTTCTTTAACGTGCACTGACATCGCGCAGTACACGGGCCTCTAGAATTTCGCCTCCATCAAAATTCGACCGTCACGGCCGGGATCGACTCTTGCGTCTTTCGGACCAGCAGCCGAGAGCCATAACCACTGAACCACCACGGCGGATTTTGTGGAAGCTCTTTACAAGAATATATACTGCTAAGAGAGTCGCAGCTCATGGTTCAAAAATTGCTTACCGCCATTCGATTCAAACTCAGGACGTCAATGATGAATAAGGCAGTGATATCAAACTAAGTGGCGTCCTGCGCTGGCCTGACAGATCTGGGAAGAGGAAAGCGTTGACGGAAATGCAGATTGCGGAAACGGCATGTTATATAACTCCAGAAACAGACCACCTACAAATGCCCGCTTCGAGAGGCCCTCCCTAAGGCCCTCGCGCAGGCCCTCTCGCAGCCGTTGGGCATTCGCCCGCGATCCCTTTCCGCCTCTGTGGCACCATGTGAGCAGCCTGCAATGGAGGCCTGCATCGACCAGAGCCAGCCCCCTCACTTTACCTCCTGTTTGCAAAGTAGGTTTTTCAGTTGTAGCTTAGAGAAGTGTTCGGTAGGATTGCTGTTGGCCATTACGGACCAGAAAACTAATTTTATAAAGGGGCCATCGCGGTGGCTCACTGGTTATGGCGCTTGGCTGCTGGCACGAAAGACGCAGGGTTCTATGTCAGCCGCGGCGGTCGCGTTTCGATAGAGGCAAAATGCTAGAGGCCCATGTACTGTGCAACGTTAGTGCACGGTAAATAACCCCAGGAGATGGAAATTTCGAGAGCCCTTCGCTCTGACGTCGCGCATAGCCTCAGTCGCTTTGGGATGTTAAAATCTCATAAACCATAAACCAGCCTAGGCAATGCGCAAGCTGGGTTGCGATAGCGGTAGGAACTCGATCAGCTGTAGTCATAACACTTCTGATTGAGTGACGTAATTTCCGGGTGTCACATCAGGTTCAGCGGCGTAGCTTTCGTACTTCACATCAAATCATCATTTCCTGTTCTATGACGTCAGTACAGGTTGTCACTTCTGGTTCAATATCATAACTTTTGTGCAACATATCCGGTTTGGTGACGTCATTCCAGGTCATCACTTCCCCTTTGGTCGCGTAACGTGTATGACATGCCACGTTCGCTCAGTCATAAGTCATGACCACACATCATGTGTCATTATTAGTACACGCATTTTGCACATACACGCATATCGCTATACATGACGCGGCTTTCATACACACAAATCACCAGCAGTTCATTTAGGCGTGATCGCTCATTTCATGGTGATGATTATGTCATGATATGATCAGCAATGACGATGTTTTACGTGGCCTAAGTAATCATATACCGTAATGTGACCACACAGGTCTTGATTCTATGCTTGGAAAACACAACACACCAAGAACTGACCGAGTGTGATAGCGACACTAGAACGCTCAAAACCGGAAAAACACCTCGACAGGCTCCTTGTGCTTACGCATAATAATCGCCCCGCTGCAGCAGCTGACGTTGTTGTCATAGATTCAGGGCGGAAAGTGGATGAGAACGAGAACGCACTTGGTCAGTCGCGCTCCGATTAGCCGCAATGAGTGCAAGTTGCTTTCCTTACCTTTACAAGAGCTTGATTGAACGCAAAGAGAGAGGGGAAAAAAACTTTCATGGCTGCAATCGTAACCTGCCTAAAGGGACACCGAGGACAGTTGTGTGGAGTTATTGATCCTATAAAAACGGTAGCTTTCTGTCTTTATGGGTGTGTGGATGTTTCTCCGGCAGCAGCAAAAGACCCACTTACGACCGTGAAAATTTTATTTCAAAATATTCCCGTCAGTGAATTCAAATACGTGACGAATTTACCTGAAAGTGTGGGTTGCCTCCGCTTTGAAGTGAATAAAGGAGTGGCGAGCATCTTGGTTCACAGCGGAAAAATCGGTTTCGTCACACGCATTTTTATGAAGAAATCGGAGGCGATCATGGTACCTGTATTTTTTATTCTGGTGTTTTATAGCCTTTAACAGCCTCAATTTCAGGGAGAGTGTTCTCTGTTCGACTAGAATGCCATACACTACCGATACAGGCCAACTTCACGAAGTGCTAAAGGTAAAAATCACAGACAACGATCAAGGGGAATTTAGAGAATACTAATTGGTCACTCGGATGTAGCTAATGCAGACTTTGCGCGTTATTATAATGAGGGTTTATATCACCACTTCGAAGAATCCTAAAAAAGCACAAGGAGAAGATATCAAGAAACAGAACGTGCACAAAAAAATCTGGTCCCAAACTTCAGAAATCTGCAAGTGCAATGCTTTAGCGTTGCACGTTGCGATACGAAGTTTCCTGTTTTCAGGTTTACAGCGTTGAGTATAAGATGGGGTAGCTATGGGGGATTTAACGTCCCAAAGCGACTCATGCTATGAGGGACGCCGTAGTGAAGGGTTCTGGAAATTTCGACCACCTGGGGTTCTTTTACGTGCACTGACATCGCACAGCACACGGGCCTCTAGAATTTCGCCTCCATCGAAATTCGACCGCCGCGGCCGGGATCGAACCCGCGTCTTTCGGGCCGGCAGCCGAGCGCCATAACCACTCAGCCACCGCGGCGGCATAAGCTGGGGTAGCAGCGCTGTCTTTAGACTAAAGAAATGCACCAGAAAGAGTCAGTTCACTTCTTAAATGTTGGTCTTCAAGAGTGAATATGGCTCGCAGAATATTAGTTTTCCATGCTTTCAATGGCAAATCGAATGAAAAGCCTCTGTTTGTTTACGCTACTTAAATTGCCGTCGGAAGATTCCGCTTCCGCTGGCTTCTCTTCGCAGTGCTCATCCAATGCTTCGCTTCTTGAAAACAAAAACAAGTTTTATAACAAGACTTTTCACGAAGTAATGTTGTAAACCACGAAGCCTGAAAGTTTCTAAGCGATACACGAAGAAACTGATTCAGTGGAATGCTTCCGGCTCTTCAATTAGATTTGACTCGGCTTTTTTCCCTCCTTTTGCTCGTTGGCGTAATGTGAGGAAACAAGAAAGAGAAGTCTTGAAAACATATGATGCTTATCTGCGAGCCCTGAAGAGTTATTCTGTGCAAAAAATCACTCTTTTCGGAAGACCACGAGCATCGTCTGCGAGGCTTAAATGTCCCCAATTCTTTATCATCCTGTGCCTAAACACCTGAGTGCCCTTTCACTCACCGCTGCTATTACGCACCCTCTCTTGTAAGACAGGCGACTATCGTTGTGAGCGCACCCTAAAGAGGTTTGTTCACATGTGTCGGCTTGGGTCCTGTCAGGATCTTTTAAAAGTTATGTATAGATGTAAATTTGATAGAGGTATGCAGGTAAAGACTATTTTGAGAGATATTAGGGAGCGGCTGGAGATTAGACGGTCACAAGCCCTTGCGCCGGCGTGGCCTCTGCAGCCAGGGTGACCGTCCTCTTTAGCGGCGGCTTCGTAGCTGCGCAACAATGCCTCCCACTGTTCGGTTGTAGTGATTGTTGGCTTTGTGTGGGGTAGGTGCTGACATTCCCAAAGAGAGTGTGGTAGTGTGGCTGAAGATGAATAAAACTTGCGCGTTGATGGGTATCTATCTGGGTGTATTCTGGACAGCTTAAGCGGGCGCTGGTAGGTATTACTCTGTAGCCGTCACCACACGATCGCTAGATTTTGGTCAGCGACTTGTGCGCTGGTGGATATAAGATCGGTGACAGTCGGTTTGTTGATGTAGTTTCTTGGCAGGTTTGGGAGCTACACTGGTTCCAGACGCCATCTGTCGCCCAGTAATTTCCCTCCCACAGCAGGACAATTGTCGGGCTCAGGTGTTGGGAGCCAGATTTCCTGGGAGTGGTGAGGGAGCTGGAGTACAGATTAAGGTGATTTTCGATTGTGGTGCTAGGGCACCTTCGAGAATGCGATGTGCACTTGGTGGTGACACGGCCGCAGGTGAAGTTCCGGACGGTTGCCATACTATCGCTGATAACTGAGCGGACGCCGGAAATACAAATAGCTATAGCAATTTCCGCCTCTTCTGCTTCTTTTGGGATGATGCCTATTATGTTGTAGCTGTCCTTAACTACCCAGTAATTGTCTGTGACGGCTCCAGTCGTGGCTGCCTTGCGATCGTGTTCTGCAGCGTCTATGTAGAAGACCTGGGGATCTGCGTGATGATGCCAATGTAGACTATGACATCTTGCCTTCCTTCTTTTTTGGTGATACTTGGGATGCATTTTTTTTCGGTATAGGGGAGGAAGAGTAGTTTATTCTGCATCTTTCTGGAAACCGCAAAGTTGAGATTTAGAGATGAGGCTAGCAGGATACACAAACTGTTCAGTAGTGCTCTGCCTGCTACCGCGAAGGAGAACCGTAGGGTTTGCTCAGAAAGTAATCGTATCGATGTTGCAGCTTCTATTAACGGGATTGCTTTATAACTGAAGACACCGAACGAGGTGAGGCGCTTTGCTTTTCGCAACACTACGCCCTCCGCTGCGGTGTTCCTCATAGAACATGTGTGATTTATAGACGCTGACCCCTGCCACCGTTACAGGATACGACAGCTACATATCGTTTCCTCTTTTCCGCTCTCCGGAATTTTGAAATCTGCTCATGTAGTCAATGGAGGCAATCTTCTACACTGCGCACGGCTGCTTCTCTCTTCTCCATTTTGCTATTTGCAATAAAATGCGGATATCATTGACAGCGTATACCAACCAGCCTCAGCGGCAATGCATGCAATCTACGCAATACATACAACTCTGCAGCACCTTTTAGGGTCTGTCGCTCACCTAACCTACAGAAGCGAAATTCTATGCGGTAATTTAAGATCAAAGCTCAAGTGGCACAGCTACATGCGCAATGCCTGTCTATTTATGCCTGGCGGCTACGAATCGCGGGCGCGTGCTTTATGTTTCAGGCGCTATTCTATCAAGGTCGGACATTTGGGTAGTTTTGCCGTTGACGCTTTCACTCCGATTTATAGGCCTGAAACTCCTGGTCTTCACGTAAGGCGACGTTTACGAAGTTCTTCTGCCAAAAGCTTCTCGCTATTGACCTTCTCCTCCTAGGAATCTACTGACTGAGTAAACGCATGCACAAGCCACCTACCAGGTGACAATGTCGGAGGCTTGATCAGAGATTTCATCGTTGCAACAACAGGGACCAGCTCCTCGCTACCATCTCACATTACTAAGTGGCAGTAACACAAAAGTATAAATATATACTCAACGGAAAAAGGAACAAGTTCCGACGCATTGAGAAATTGCACATGGCAGCTTCTTACAAGTAATGACGTAGCGGCACTGCAGCATTACGTGGTTTATTAGTACTTTCTGTCTCTTAGAGTCGAAAATTTCGTGGCCATTCCTGGCCTAAAATGTATGCCGGTTTTAGTACAGCGGTATTATGTATATTCGTTTCTGAAGCCAACTGAAGCTTTTTAACAGACATGACTACGTTTAACAGTCATGACTACCGAGGGAATTACTCCCCATAGCACTGCGGAATGCCACTATCCCAACCACCTCCCTTCTATGACAAGTGGCGCCGCCGCCGCCGCCGCCGAGGCAAGAGAAGGAAACACTCCATCTCGCACTGCGGAATGCGACTCTCCCCCTCCGAGAAGAGGAAGTCGACGTCCAGGGTGAATGGTATAAGGTTTGGGGCGCCCCTCCTCCTCCCTGGGGTGGCTGTACAATAGCACCTCAATCGCATAACAATGTGGACCACCCACTCAGCCGCATGCACTGGGCGAGAGGCCATCGTCCCTCCTGACTTAATGTGGCACATGTAAACAGTGGCGTGTCGCCTTCGCGAGATGCACTAGGAAATACGATGCCCAACTGTCGTACTCATGTAAATGCGGCTAAAGATTGCTCAAAAGGAAAGTCCCCGCAGCCACAGTCAGTTCGTCTTCAGCTTTCGGAAAGTGAGGGTGCGGCACTATGTTCTCTTCATCGTCCAAAGTTGAGTCGCTCGCGTCTACATCATCAGATGAGACAGCGAAGGGTAGTTGGAGGCGGCAGTTCGCTGCCGATAAAGTACGAGACCAACGTAACGCAGCGAAACGTGCGAAGCGAGCTGATATAGTGAAACAACGTTCACCCCCAATTCTTCGACATCTCAGCGACACAGTACTCAGCAACAACTAATGCTCCCGCATTTACAGATCATAAGAATGGCTTAGGTACCCCATAATTCTTTCCAAGTGCCTGAGATCGGGCCATTCGACGGTGCTCAGTTCGGGGCGAGATGGCTTGGTTCCCAACTTTACACCTGTGAAATTCGTCTCACATGTTTATTATACGCTATCAAGGCTAATCCTAACTCCCTGCGCCACCTAGTAGATAGCTAACCGCCGGTTGTCTGCGATCATGGATTCCACAGAACCAAATAACGCCCAGCATAGCCGCAGAGCGGTCGAGTCCGGAGTGCTACGTCAACCTGTGTTGAACTCCGCTTTTCGAAGTTTTCGTGCACTCTTAAACCTCCTGAGGCGGAACAAAAGTATTCTCTTGCTGCGTCTGGATGCTTCGATGACTACTAGCTGGTTTCACGCCCTCACTTCTAAAAAAATTACTGCGTGTTGCTCCTCTCTTGTTTACGCTTCGAAGGACGCCACCAGTTTCAATGTGCCATCGTTTCTGTCATGCTAATTACCGCGACTCACTACAACGCCTGGAGGTGAAAACTACCATATCCAGAGTACAACGCTGTAAGGAATTCCTGGGTTATTGGTTGCTTTTTATTTACTTTCCAACTGGCCTAGCGCAAATCGATATCGCATATGTCTGCCAGTGCCTACAAATCATTGCCATTTTAGCGCAGAAGAGGTTTTATTTGAACCCATGCAAGCAATTAAACAAAAATTTGGGCCAGCCTTTTTTCTCTGCCTTAGGAAATGAATTATACTTTAGGTGTACTGATCCGTGCACACTTTTCTTGAAGGTGACTTTCTTGTAATACAGTGTTAATGGGAATTTCTCTATAAGGGAGTAAAACTGAAGTACGCACTCCTTTGCGCACCCACTTTTAAGGGCAGGGTATGGAGCACGATTTCAGGGGTAGATTTCAATCACTGAATGTAGAGAATGCTTACTGTTCGCAAAAGGGGCACATTCTCACCACAAAGCACCATAACTTGAAGCACTTTGCATTAGAACGCGCCACCGGAAGTTTTAGGGTTAGCAACAAGAGAAGATTGAAACCCAAGTCAACATCTTCGTAACTGCATAATTTAACATGTTTTGAAGAGGAAATTTGTTTCTTCTAACAAACGCAAATGTTCTATATTTTATCGATGAAAATAAAGCCCGCGGGATGGGCAGAATAACCTGCCCCAATTAGGGAGACCACTAGAGCACGTCGATTCCTTTTTTGCTCCTTTTTAGGGTAATTTGTGTACTTCACTGTACTCCGGTGTAGTTCATTGTACTTCTAGACATTGCGTTCTCGTTCCCTGCTGCCTTATTTAAACATTGTAAAAAGAAATCTTTTTTGGACTATAGTAAAATGCTGCCTGCTGCGCTAATATCAACAAAGCAGCGTTGTCATTTACACGTCGTTTGAATATCAGTTTCAATTATTTATTTCTTACCCGAATTGAAAGCGGGATTGGGCACTTTACTTCTGCATGTCACATATGCAGCTATGGTTATAGTCTTTTATAATAAGGACCGGCGTGCACTCTGTCACAAAACTAGTTCCCGTCAGTTGTTCCTCCCCATGCGCGGGGTTGTGGTGCAGCTGTTAATTTACAACATATATTTAATAATCGCTGTCTCGGAAACACTCGTGCAGACTTTTGACGCAGTAGTGACTGCCGTTTGGCTCTCGGCAAAGTTTTGAACGTGTTCGTTGTGTTATGGGCCAAACATCGATTTGGAGTTAGAAAAATACAGTGGCAGGACCTCGAATACCCTGGGTACAGCATGCGGCTTGAGGTTTGCTGACGCCATGCAACGTGACAGCGGCAGCTTGAAGAACACCTTGATAGGTACGATTGATGTCACGGACGTCAAATTGGGCAGGTTGTCGAACACTAAACCCCTATATTACAAAAGCGCTAAGGCTCCCTTCCACTTTTCTCTCCGCTTGGTGACGCAAGGCAAAAATGACACCCTTTCGAGGATTCCTGTGCCGCCTTACCTGTAGCCACGTGCACTGCAGGTGCTCAGTATCCTTTGCGGCACTGACGA
Source organism: Amblyomma americanum (assembly GCA_030143305.2). Taxonomy (NCBI): domain Eukaryota; kingdom Metazoa; phylum Arthropoda; class Arachnida; order Ixodida; family Ixodidae; genus Amblyomma; species Amblyomma americanum. The sequence continues at coordinate 12,715 of JARKHS020012599.1, read as the reverse complement.
ACAACGTATTTGTCGGAACACGTATCAATAACTAAAACTATACAACAGTCCGTCATGTCACGGTTTCTAAAAGGGGCGGCCACACTTCATGCCGGCTGCTCGCTACCGTATATGACGACGACGACCGGTGTCATGGCGTGGTCGGCAGAGCACCATGCAAAGCTTTTCTGTAGCGTGGCAGCGAAGCTTCTTGACAAAGAAAAGTATCCAAGGGTTCTGGTGTGCCGATAACGACCAAATTCCCATAACTCCCAGTAGGAAGATTTCCCGTGTACAGGAAACGATGAAAGAAGTACGTGGGTCGCTATTCTGGCAGCACTTAAATTTTAATTACCTAGCGGTACTCTTTAGGCATCTCGAATTACTCTTTTCGAGTAAGGTCGCGGTTCCCTTTGTGAGCATAACCGCTTAGCCGAACTTCAGCGATCAAGGAGAAAATGAGCACCGCGGAAAATAAGCGTCCTGTGTTTCAAACTGCGTGTTAATTTCTAAGTTGGTTAAACACTGCCATAAGCACACATAACGGTCCAAGGACACTCAGGTTCATCTTGCTTAATTGCGCACGGAGGAAGGCGCGACTCTGAAAGATTATGGGCGCTAATCTGCTCTGTATGAAAAATTAATCCTACTTCGGCTTGGCGACCAAACGCCGGCTGATTAGTTCAGAGACCCCGTTTGCGACCATTTGTTGTTTTTTGCACTTTACCTGCAATTCCCGTAACGTTTTTTGAGAGAACGTGCTGCGCTATATCATTAATGGAACATCACTTATATCGGACACCCTACTTGTAAATCCGACCTGAGTTAGCCGAAGTGTAGAAACTATGAATCAAAATCTGTTTACTTTCACGCCGGGTTTAGGCAGCTAAGCTTATTTGGAAAGCCATTAACTACGCTAATAGCAGCGCTGTCAAGGCTAAACAAATTATGATTGTTTTGGTTTGTTATTGAGATGGAAATTAATGATTGCATGAAAATCCTTCATATAATGCGTGTGCGTAACTGGGCCGGACACTCATTCCTCATTGTTCTGTATTGTGCAGCACGGCACGCATATAATGACTGAAACTTTTAGGCTGGGATACCTGCGGAAAGTTTTCCCTGAACGAAGTGAACGAATATAAAGAATCTTTTGAGCATCTGCAAAAAAAAAAATGTCTAAACGCCCGCTTATAAACACGGTTCTTATGGAGTCTAGTGGGGTTGTCGTCCTAAAGTTCCTAAGTATTAAGGGTCGCCGAGGCGATAACAGAGCTCGTTTTCCATTGACGATTTTTGGGACGCTGGCGATGCTCACATGCTTTACCGCAGTGCCCATAATAAAGAAAAAAAATATCGCTAGGACTTTACGTAGTTAAGCCTATTAGAAGTTGGAGGGCTCCTTCAGGGTATGACGCGATATATTTTTTGGGTTAATTCGCATATAAGCCGAATTGGATATTCTCTACTTAATATTCATAGATGGCGGCAAGCTCTCATATCACTTCCAGCGCAGTGGTAAAGTGGTTAAGGTATGCGCCACTGCACTGGTAGGTGGCTGTTTTTATAGCAGCGACCAGCAGGCATAGTGCGACCCATGTTTGTCTTCCCGAGCAACCTCTCTAGCAGCTGGCGTGACGGTCCTCCTAACTTACCAGAGCTTTCCCGAGTTACTGTCCTAGGTTTCCTGGGAAGCTCGGGTGAGCTCGAATAAGCTCGGGTAACCTCGGGTAAGCTCGGGTAACCTCGGGTAAGCTCGGGTAGCGACTCGGGATGCTAGGGAACAGCCCAAGATCGCATGTACGTACGTACGGTGAACGATGAATGTACGCACGGTGAGAAAATTCTTGATCAGGGTTGGTGAGAGCCTGGGTGCTGTCACACTAAAAACTCTTGGGTTTTTACATTTTGCAAAGTTCGCCCATGGCCCTTTCTAAAGTCACTATAATTAAGAAAGATGTTGGCATCTTCCAAATCTTTATCCCGTTCCACCACTGCTGAGCAAGTAATGTTGCAGGTGAGGTAGATAATTCAGCCAAAAAAATTTCGCTCTGAAGATTGAAAAGTATTGCTTGATATTGGGTATTCGGTCTGATAGTTTGATCCCCGCATAAAGCTCCCCCTCTCGCTGGAACGACTGCGATACAACATAAAATGGTGAGCGCAAAAAACTCGGCCAAAAGGATAAGACGAGACGAGACACAGAGCTGCCTCTTTTCCCGTCTTCTCCGTTTGGCCTTGTGCCGTTGCGCTGGTTAAATATTAAGACTGTTATGCATCATTTTGTTGGACGGTAAATGTATGGTACAAAACTATGTACGTCAGATACCTGAAAGAAAAGCGTTTTCCTGTTATCCTGCAAAAAACTAAACGCTTCTTATGATATCTGAAAAGATATCTGAAAGATAATTACAAAGTTGTTATCTGAGCTCATGCGTGCTCAGTTCGATGTCTGTTACGTGTGAAATTAGCGCAGTTTTTGTTTTGAAGTCGATGCCCTGCAGTTTGGTCGCTTCGTGTTTTTCATCTACAAAAATGCCTCAAGGTGTTAATGTTGCGACATATTTATTATGTTATAGCCACGCCGTGTTCCCGCCTATGATAACTGATGAATAGGAAATATGAGAGTCCTACATCTAAGCAGGTTAGCGTAGTATTATTTTGCATCACAGGTTATCCCTAAACAGATGCTAAGAACAATTAAATTTTTTTGTAGAGATTCTGACAGCTGTAAAACTTAATGCATATGAAACACTCGTGAGACCGTCCTTAAAGTATGCTAATATTATCTACAGTCCTCACCAGAAGTATTTAATAGGCGGATAAGAACGCATTCAGAACCTACTAGCACGCTTTGTATTCTTAAACTCTTCCAAGCATGCGAGCATATCTACAGAAGAAAGCAGATCTACACAGCCTAGCTCAGCGCAAAGCAACATGAAGACCTGTTTTTGTACCTACTTTATCCTGGACACTTCAACATAGCAAAAGAAGCGTACCTACAGGAAGCATTCCGCCACTCCTAGAAACCTAACAGTGGGAAAGCACTTCGCCAACACATAAGCCACATTACTGTTCACAAATATTCCTTGTTCCCTTCAGCTATCTGTTACTAGAACAAACTGCCGTGTACTGTTGTGAACTGCAACGCAGTCGAATCTTTTTAGAAAGTGTTAATCGTTTTGATCTAACATCAGTACAACTGTGACGGACCTGTGATGATGTGCTGTAATTTAGGTTTATTTCTGCCGATACGTGTTTCTCATGTCCAGTTCGCTATTATCATTTTTCTGCCTTTTTTCCACACCTGCATGGACCCGAGAAGGGCCTGCAGCTTTTGGAAATAATAAAAAAATGTGGCACTATGTACATAGGAAACAAGCCTTCTGGCTTTGCCTTGGAAAAGAAAGAGCAACCATTTTTTAGAGTATCTTTTATTTCTAGAAGATTGTGGCACGTTTAGAAAAACATTTGAGCTGCTTGACCATCAAGAAATTGCGGCCTTGTTCCTTATATAAACATGAAGAAAGATTTGAAGGAACACAATAGAACATACATTTATTATGTTTCAGCTTGTTATCACATAATGCGGCATATAATCACAGTATTTCATGATGTCCATCGTGTAGTATTCAGAAGATGTTAAAAGGGCCTAAATCTCTATCTTCTGTATTTACAAGCAAAGCGAAAATGCAGACATGCTTCTTCCTTAACGCTTTTCTTTGTGCTGACATTGCAGCCAACAGTGCAGAACAGACTCGGGATGGGAGAGTTGGAGGGGGGGGGGGGGGGTGGTTGATCACTGCCTGCAGCAACGCATTCTGCATGTCAAGAAACTGGTTGTAGCGCTACGTTTCTACGGGCATGGCTTAGGTCGTGCTTAGTAAGTGGTAAGTCATTGAGTTCTATAGCTTACAGCCAGTGCTAAGTACTGTCCACGCAATTTCACCACACCTGGTTTTCCAACAGCCTACAAGACGCATACGACGAACGAGAGGGGAACAGATGAAGCATTTCAATGTTTTTTTTTCATAATTTGCTCGCGAGCGTAGTTTTAGTTGGCTCAGTTTAGTCTCGCTTAAAAACATGGTTCGGCATATATCGTAAAGGCGCCATATGCTTACCCAGGACATATGCTCTGATTGAGCATAACTGTTTCGATTTCCCTTTTTTTCGCATCGATTTCCCTTTTTTTCGCATCAGCTTGTCTGCAACTGGGTGAAAGAAGTGGTGTGCGAGGTTAAAAATACCCCGATGCTATTGCACCTCGGTAATTTATGCAGTACCATGAGCCAGTTATTAAAAAGTCTTCATGCAGCAATGTCTTAAAAAGAGAGGCTTCAATTGATACATCGCGAACCAGAAGAAAACCTGAAAGAAACGCAAGAGTTACGGGATCGACCACATTGTTACGCCTCATACGAGGACCACACCAACAATCCGCTGCGGTTTCCTTTTTACAAATAAATGCTTATTCCTCTCTTTCTCTCTCTTGAGGAATTCTTTCAGAAGGCCAAAACTCCATAAGTAGAGCACCAAATATGCACGTGTACTGGGTTTGGTTATTATAAGACAGAACAGTGGTGTGCATTCGCCTTATTTATTTGTGATTCCAGTGGCGGAAGCCGGGAAACACTGTGTTGTAAGATGGGTCCAAGGCGTCATTAGCACATCAAGGCTGCTCGGTCGGGAATTCAGTGCCTGGATGAGTGCCAAGAGAGACATCCAAAACTGTAAGATTAAGCACACGTCGCCCGTAGAAAAGGATGTTGCGGGAACTAATCTTTCCGAACGCTGGTGGTTGGAGTGACAGCGCAGGCGCTTTTCGGACCGATAGGTCTGAGTAAAAGCAACCGTATGCCATTGACGGCGTTTGTCATAGAGCAACAAAGAAATGACAATAAAGATGTAAGAAACAGTTTATTAACATAGGCCAGTGTGCCGTGAGAGTGGATGTCGAGTGGCTCTGTGTTGACGTAAATGAAGCATAAGATCTGGCACTACCCACACAGACACGTTGCGAGGAGGTATTTATTCGTGACGACAGCGGACATATTTCATCCGGTATTGCTAGTTTTGCACAACGCTGCCTTCTTCTCGGTGCATTTGCAGTCTCGAGTGCCGTTGCAGGATTGCGGGATGCCTGCGGGGCTTGTCCTGAGGAGCTCTCTTTTGGGCGCCACAAGTCTTAAGAAGCGGGTAAATAAATGCGTCCTGTCCATGGCCTGGTCAGAAGCGATATTTGTCAGAAAAGAAAAAAAAACAGATAAACGGAGCGACATGAAAAAAAATGAATAAATACGCTGATAAGGAGGAGGAGAAAGAAGAGGAAAGACAGGGAACATAACCGGAAAAATAATTGGTTTGCTACCCTACACGAGGGGAGAGCGGTGAGGGGATAAAAAATGCAAGAGAAAGGAGACACTATGAAAAGTCAGTGTTCGTAAAAGTCACAGCCTATCGTGCAGACCAGAAGTTTGTAAGAAGTGGAGGAGTGCCTTGGATCGAGGCCTTCACAACCGACGATCGCCGCGGCCAGTGGCCGAGAATCTTCATTTCTGTCAGTGGGCTTGGATCTAGACGCTCCAGCGCACGGCAGAGCGACTGCATTTCGGCGCTATAGGCCGAGCAGTCACAAAGAATGTAGGATATAGTCTCGTCATACTCTCAGCTGGCACATGCAGGGCTATCAGCCACAGCGATTAAGAAGGAGTAATGGTTGGGGAAAGCAACACCAAGCAACAGGCGACACAGCAAAGCCTCTTCACGTCGTGGTAGGCCGGATGGAAGCCGAAACTTCAGATCTCGGTCCAAGGCTTTTAAACGTGAATTGGAGACTTGGCCGGAATTCCACGTGCCAAGCGTTATGTCCCGCGCAAGAGTTCGAAGCCTGCCCGCTGCGTCTGATCTCAAAAAGGAAATCGACACAAAATCGCCGTCGTGGTGGGCAGTTCACGCGACCTCATCCGCGCGGTGACTGCCTGCTATGCCATTGTGCCCCTGTAGCCATTGGTAGATAATGTCGTGCCCTTAATTTATGGCACAGTGATGTATTTATCAGATTTCCGTGACCAGTCGTTCATGGACTCTACGGCAAAGAGAAGCTTGTAAGCCTTGGAGGGCAGCTTTTGAGTCGGCGAAAATAGACCACTGCTGCGGGCGCTATTGATTGATGTGTTTAATGATGACACAAAGAGCAGTGAGTTCTGCACCCGTCAAAGAAGTCTGGTGAGCTATCCTAACACTAATTTCGGTCGCCCTTGTGGGGATGACCACGGAGCCCGAAGAACTGCTAGGGTTCACTGAGCCGTCGGTGTAGACGTGCACCTGGTTTGCATGGTGCTCATGGAAATAATCAAGAGTGACTTGTTTTAGTTCTGTCACCGATAAATCGATCTTCTTGATGCCAGGTATTGAAAGAAGCACACGGGGATTGAGCAGGCTTAAAAGTGGGGAGGACGGTCCAGAGGCGGGTGTAAACTGGGATGGCAGAATGGCGCGATGTGCATTAATGGCGTTTGTAAACGATATGCGCGGTCTGGTAATAAATAGACTGGCAAAATGATGAGAGGGAACCCAAGATATGTGTCGAAAATGTGCCCTCAGTGCGTCTTTTAGGTAGGTAGGGATTGAATGCTCCTGCACGATGAGTACAGACGCGGCCATAGAGGCACATTTCGGCAATTGTAGGCAAGTCAAGAGAGCTTGAGCTTGAACGCTTTGCAGACTTCGTATGTTTGTTTTTCTAACGTTTACAAGTGCAGGAAGGCTGTAGCGAAGAAATCCCATGAATAAGGTGTTGTAGAGCTGCATCGTCGACCGCACTAAAGCTTCCCACTACTTTCCCCCAAGAAAGGCGAGAACGTGAGAAATCGCTGCCAGTCTCTTTTTCATGTATGAAATTTGTGGGGTCCGTGATAGATTTCGGTCGATGATTTCTCCCAGAAACATATGGCTCTTTGCGTAAGGTATTGCTGTGTCGTTTATGCATACGGTATAATGAGACATGTTCTTGCGTGTAAAGGCAACAAGCGAGCTCTTTTCGGTTGAAATCTGTAAGCCTTGCAGATGGAAGTAGGCCGCAAGAGTGCTTCATGCCTTCTGAAGTCCTGCTCGAACTTGTGGGCGCTTAACTCCAGCTGCCCAGATACAAATGTCATCCGCATAGATTGAGAATTGCGCTGACTGTGGTATGTCGACAAGTCCGATACGCTGCTAAGAATAAAATAATTCTAGAGATGAAGTCAAGAAGCCATGGAACTGCTAGAGTTATCTCACACCTCTTGTGTCAAGCACAGAGAGTGATACTACCCAACGTGACGAGAGCGGCAACTGCAAGGCCCTCCTCTCAAGGATGCCCAACCGAGGCAGCCTCCTTGCGCAGGGCGTGTTCTCGAGAACGTAAGCTTTCGGGTTCACATCAAAAGCGTGCACATTCTTCTGCTCCAACTGCAAGAATATTGAGCTGCGACATACGGCAACGTTGGCGTGTCATCTAGGCCGGTGAAATCAACTGATTGAGCCCTCGTTTGAGAACAAGAAAAAAAAATGATTCTCTGTAACCGCCGCCGTAGACGATCTGGTAAGCACGCCTTTCGGAACCTCTCGCAGCAGGCACATACTAGGTGAAAAATATCTCGCTCTCGTACAGGACTCCTGTATTGGCCACAAGCAGCTCTCTGAATTTCTCCGCAAACCTGATGTCGTGGCGTACTAACTTGCTTTTCGTTTTAAGCATTACGCGATTTCACAAGACTAGCCTTGTTCTTCTGAAGCAAAAATGCTTTCAGTCGTGCTGCAGACCACAAAAAATTTCATGTGGAAAATTTTCTGTCATATTTACGGCAAAATAAATAGTTTTTTCGCGCACGAGTAGACGCGATACGTCTCGTCACCCAAACATCGCAACTCTAAAGACACCGGAAAGAGTTCGTATCGCACCATCAGGTGCACCTGTTAAACGAATTAGTAGTTCCCCGCACTTGGCCCGTGAACTTTATACTGAGGGTAACAAAAGTATCGCGTGATCGTACGTTTACACTAAGGCGTATGCCGCGAAGAGGGAGAGAAATCTTTTATATATACTTGAGGAACACCAGGCAGGAAGCGCGAATGTGTTCGACCAATTTCTTCCTGCTGACAAACCTGTTTCATCCCTTTAGCCAAAGGGAACTAAGAAAAAAAGGTTGCTGTCTTCTCTCCCTCGTTTATAACAAGCTTGCAAAACTCCGCTATTGCCGGGGCGTCATTGGTGCATCAAGTGTTAATCCCTCACATCTCAGCCGTGGCAGATTTCGCTCGATGGTAAAACCCAATGCCGAAAAGTGAATGTACCATTTATGTTAGAAAAGGAAATGCTCACGCACGGTAAGAAATGACAGCAGGTATCAGACAGCCTGCCGCTATGTGGTGTGTACCCTTGACCCCAATTTTCCTTATTCGTTTCCAAGTGGACAGCCTCTGATTCTTATTTCCACAAAAAACGAAGACGGCCAGCAGCCGCATTATATGTAATGTCTGGAAACCGACGCTGATAAACTGCGGATAGTCACAGAAGAAAAAGGACAGCACGCGTGCGAGAACAGGGCAAACAGAGTGCTGCGACCAACCGTAACATGAACACCCAACTGGCTCGGACATCCATTTGACATCTGTGGCAGCGATGTGACTATTGCATGTTCTTTTTGAGTGCCGAGCGTACAGTTCTGAAAGACATTCTCTGGGCCGTGCGCTGGAACACATCGATTCACGAAAGCTAACGGGGGATTCTTCAACACTGGCCGCGGCGATCATCGGCAGTGAGGGCCTGCCAGGCGCTGCTGCGGTTCTTAATAGTGCCGGGCCTGCACGACAGGCTCTGACTTTGTCGAAGCCTTTTCGCCTTCTGTTATTTGTGATCACTTTCTTTTTGTCCCTCACCTTTATATCCTGCCATCCTTTTCCTCCAGTGCATGGTATAGCAAGCTGGTTTCATCTACCGGTTAACCTCCCCGCCTTTCATCCTCCTACTCCTGACTCCAAAGAAGGAGGTACGCTTTGTTCTTAAAAAGAAAATGGGGTGACCACCAATTTCATATCGGTCGAATTACTTCCTTTGGTTTCTTACCTGATGACAAGCCAAGAAAGCATTCTTGTTGCGAAACGGCAAGATAGGAGAGGAAGCCATTCGTACTCAAGAATTCAATACTCTACGCACCAACCCCTCAAGCCTCTCCAGCTATGTTTCGTCCTCTCCAAATTAACGCCGGGAATACTGTGAGCTGACCGGCAACACGTGCCTGCTGCAGCTTTCTTCAGCGGTTCTGTTTTGTTCGAAAGAACAAAATAAAACCTGTTACAAAATAAAAGTTACTGCAAAAGACCCATTCCATCCTCGTTGTACCTTTTTTCTGTTCACTGCTGCTTACCGAGCATCTATGCAGTACCCAGTCCATCAATTTGTCCCGCCCCACCTCGCAAATGATCCAGTTGCATTCTTTTAATGCTTGGATTTCCTTGTTTAGTTTAATAGGACAAGTTGTCGGGCTAGTTGGTGCTGACCCATGGTTGCTGACAGCGCTTAAAAACACGGACACAAGACAGAAAACACGGAAGACGACGTCACAGGCACTGAACTTCAACTTTATTCAAGGACCACCGAAACTCTGCCTATATCCCCAAAACTTAGTCGCCAGCAAGCAGCGAACAAGCGGCAGTGTTTCGGTGGTTCTTGAATAAAGTTGAAGTTCAGCGCCTGTGACGTCGTCTTCCATGTTTTCTGTCTTCTGTCCGTGTTTTTAAGCGCTGTCAACAAACTGTTTAGTTGCATTTCATAACTTTGTCAAGCAAATTTTTTTTTTCAATAAACAGGCAACACTTCTTTTTCTGCTCATCTTTGTTTACGACAGCCTTTACACTTTCAGATTATGACTATTTAGGTATTTTTCTTTTTCCTTCAAGCTTCGCAAATTTTCTTGAGCCCTCCTGTGTGCATACACGCAGGCTGTGCGCCATTGAAGCAGTAGCACGCCATGTGAGGCCCGCAGTGCATCCGCTATTTTTTCCCGACTCGCATGAATATCGAAGTAGCTCGTCTAGCCCGTTAAGTGTCCCTTGATCAGCCAAAGTGACCCGCGCTCAAAGAAATTTCATCTAACCAATGTATTGATTTAGATTAACATTTAATACTCCTCTCTTAAAGGAAATTTCGTACTTCGATAATGTAAGCAAGCTGGGCGTTCGATGTTAGTAACCACACAAGCGCACACGCACTAATGCCACGCAAAGGTGAATGGCCAGCCATCACAAGTTTCTTCGCTGCTAGCGGTAACAAATGGGACCAAGTCTGAGAAATGGCCGCCGTCGACGGAGCACGACAGGGTCGATTCCCGGGTGGGACAGGCACTAGCGAAGCTGCGCCCGCCGTCCACTTCCTTCAGTGAAGGATGGGTAAGGCCGGCGCGGCCTCGCACTCCCCAAGTGGGCGGGGCGAGGTCCCAGGGAGGCGCCCGGGAGAACAGTTACGCCGGGGAACGCGCCGGGATCGCGGCAAATACTACTCATTCCGGCGTTATACTCAGCGGGTCGAGGTCGCATGAGGGCGTCTGAAAGAAGAGACCGGTGATGGGATAAGTACCAAGTGGCTGACCTCAATGTGCGTGGCACACTGAATTCTAGATATGCACCCAAGAAAGTACCATAGCTTGTAAGTTTTGTTGTAGTTTCCGCTCATTACTTAGCACGCATACTGGTTACCCGCAATGTAATTCTTGCAATGCGAATTTAACCTAGCGCGTCAACTACTGCCTTAAATATTGCTGCCTAGTTTGATGCTCAAGAGATTGAAACAGAACAGCATATCTTTAGACGCACTTGCCTAGTTAAGAAACGCAATAGTTGTTTATAGGGCAGTACCTGAAATTTAAATACGGTAGGTACGAGCGTGACGTCGTTGTTTATCGACAACGAGTGGCAATGAGCTAAAGCTGACGAAAAAAGAATTCATATGAGCTCACTGCTTCAGGAAAACCGTGTCATTATACGGGTTGGAAGCAGCGTGACAATAAAACTGCACAAGCTGTGATTTTATTTGTTTTGCAAGAGTGGTATTGTACAGTGCCTGATGTTTCATTTCGCTCCTTTCTAGCATTTTTTAAAGGCACACGTAATTTTTTAGGGCGCGTTTATTTATAGACCTATATTTTATTTCTTTTTCTAAACACTGTGCCGAAAACATGCGTAATATTCCACCGCGATTTTCTCTCCCTCCTTCCGAAACCTCCTCGAAACCTCCTCGTGCTCAGTGGTTTCCATATCTCTCCCGCAGGCACGGAGGACCCGCTCTCCTTGAACACTGATAATGCATTTCACAGCAAAGAGGCTGTGAAATTTAGTAGGCTGACCATTTTCTCTATCGGCAGAAAAGGAAGGTTGCTCCGAAAAGGTGTTTTATTCATAAGATACCCCCGAATAAAAGATTTTTGTTGAACGCCACAATTGATAAATTCGCGGTTTCAAACATGAAGATGCGTACCGTGCCCCTGTGAGGATCGGCCGCCATGGGGACGCCCCTATGATAATTTTTTTTACCCTCTGACCATCGACGACTGGAATAGACTGCCACCAGATTGTCACAGTGCGGATACACTCGATTTTTTTGTTAAGAATTTTAAGAGCTTGCTCAGTCAGTGAAGCCTATAAAGTAGTTACTAAACCTCTTATATGCTGTATGTAGCAATGTATGAATGCCCACTTTTATTTATTGTAAATTGCTATTGTGACTGTGCATTTTACGTCGCGTCACCAAGCACTGCCTGCTTGGACGAAACTGTGCAACCAACTCCTGCATGAGCCTGGAAACCAGGCTCTCAGTATTGTCTAATAAATAATAAATAAATAAAATTTGCTTCCTTTGGTTTCATAAGTTTATTGATACCCAATCGTGCCTACGCGTCTTTAACGGCTCAAAAGGTTGAAAGCTCATAACACCGCTGATCCATTTCCACGGTGATCATTGCTGCCATTAGGCGATTGAATTGTAGCCATTTGCATTCCCTAAACGTTTACTAGGCTTAACGTGTATATATTGTAGTACATTAATTAGAAGCGCCTACTGGCTTCCGCCGGTTCGTTTATTTTTTTTTAATACACTGAAAGACACAAGGTTAACTCCTCTTTTGTTTCCCTGATCCTTCAGATGTCGATTAGCGATAAGTAACTTTTTAATTTTCAAAGAAAGTCTATAGCAGCGCCCTTAATTCATTGACTCCGTAAGGATCTCTGTAGATAGAGAAGTTGTGGGATTTTTCTGCAACTGGAATTTATTGTGTTCCTGGCTAACAGCGGCCCAAAATGAAGTCTAGCAATATCACCGGAGCGCAATGCATTTGCTGAGAATTCCCAGCAATTAGGCCGAGAGAGGCCTGTGGGTCAGGCCTTCTGGATATAAAGAAAATCCGCTCTAGCTGTGTCACTCGCTAATATTTTAAGGAAATAAAGCCGTACTTTTTAGTGCTATCTGAAGCCCTGTGCTCAGATTAGGCTTGTGTACAAAAACGGGTTAAAATAAAATTGTTGCTATTTTCTCTTAAGACGACTTCCCACAGTCTCCCAAATATAACCTTGCATAAGTCTCTTTACTGTCTATATATGCAGCACATGGTTTCATGCCGACTATAGGGGTGCCCCGTCGGCTGTAAGCTTTGTGTTTCTCAAATTTTCTTAATTTCACCCGTATTTATCGTGAAATCTTGACACT
>JARKHS020012598.1:0-16518 GCA_030143305.2 Amblyomma americanum | reverse complement strand
AATAGCAGCATGGGCTTCACTTCTAAACAAACTTTAAGAAGCGGAAAAAATTCAGAAAACAAAATTATGGTTTGGATACACCCAGCCATTTTCGCAAACTACAGTGGCTCCAGCCATTTTTTTTGTGCGAATATTCATAAAGCTAGGCAATAAGCAATGAAATTCCTAACGGTGCTAAGAAAACGTTATTCGATGTTTATGCTATGGGGCTTAATCAAATGACAGGAAAATTTTATAGCCGAAGCATTAATAAAAAGATGTAATCGGCGTATTCACAGCGTAGGCCACCACAACGAGGCGCAGAAGTTCGGCATAAAAATTAGGTATTAGAATTTGCTTGTGGTCTCCTACATTTGCAAAGTGAGCCAGCCAGCACGACCACAGCTATCTCTTGAGTTTTTAGCGTCATGCAACAGAGAGTAAACTCTTGGGAAACGGTAACGGCGACAGCTGTCATACCGAGAATTCCAAAGGGTACGTCGTCAAAAGTGTATCCGCCAGTGTCCCGTGACTTGACCGTCGCGTGAGTGCAGTTGCGTGAGCAACACCGCCACATGCCACAAGCGTCTGTGGGGAACAGTGTGGTCACCCAGTTTCCACAAATTCCCTAGATCTTTCACTTTACTGGAGGTAATTATTAAAAACAAAAAAAAAACGGAGGCAGCAGATCAGTGACTGCTTTTGTTGAGCTTGGTGCATCACACAGCAGAGTGCAAGCACTTGGTTTCTAGGGAAGAAATGCGCCTGTGACTACCACAAAAATATTATCACAGCCAGAAGAAACCGTAGAATCGTTTTTACTGTGAAGGAAAGGGGTTTGGCGTTGGCCACAGACTTCTTTGGGTGCAAGCGAAACTGCTGTTCAATAGTCGCTCATAACAACTCTGCTCGAGCCTATTCTGACTTTATTTCTGACTTTGCTGACTTTTGTTCAAGCTGGTTTGGTTTGGTTCATGATGATTGAACGTCCCAAAGCGAGTCAGGCTATGAGGGACGCTTTAGTGAAGGCATGTGGAAATTTCTACCACCAGTGGTTCTTTACCGTGCACTGATATCGCGCAGTACACGGGCCTCTAGAATTTCGCCTCCATCAAAATTCGACCGTCGCGGCCGGGATCGACTCTTGCGTCTTTCGTGTCTGCAGCCGAGTACCATAACCACTGAGCCACCACGGCGGCTCTTGTTGAAGCTCTTTAAAAGAATATACTGCTAAGAGAGTCGGAGCTCGTAGTTCAAAAATTGCTTACCGCCATTCGATTCAAACTCAGGACGGCATTGATGAAAAAGGCAGTGATATCAAACTAAGTGGCGTCCTGCGCGGCCTGATAGATCTGGGAAGAGAAAAGTGTTGACGGAAACGCAGATTGCGGAAACGGCACGTTATATAACTCCAGGAACAGATCACCTGCAACTGCCCGCGTCGAGAGGCGCTCCCTCAGGCCCTCGCGCAGGCCCTCTCGCAGCCGTTTGGCATTCGCCCGCGATCCCTTTCCGCCACAGTGGCGCCATGTAAGCAGCCTGCAATGGAGGACTGCATCGACCAGAGCCAGCCCCTCTCGCTTTACCTCCAGTTTGCACAGTAGGTTTTTCAGTTGTAGCTAAGAGAAGCGTTCGGTAGGATTGCTGTTGGCCATTACGGACCAGAAAACTAATTTTATAAAGGGGCCATCGCGGTAGCTCACTGGTTATGGCGCTTGGCTGCTGGCACGAAAGACGCAGGGTTCTATGCCAGCCGCGGCGGTCGCGTTTTGATAGAGGCAAAATGCTAGAGCCCCGTGTACTGTGCAACGTTAGTACACGGTAAATAACCCCAGGAGATGGAAATTTCGAGAGCCCTTCGCTCTGACGTCGCGCATAGCCTCAGTCGCTTTGCTAGACAATGCGCAAGCTGGGTTGCAATAGCGGTAGGAACTCGATGAGCTAAAGTCATAACAATTCTGATTGAGTGACGTCATTTCCGGGTGTCACTTCAGGTTCAGCGGCGTAGTTTTCTTACTTCACATCGGGTCATCATTTCCTGTTCCATGACGTCAGTACAGGTTGTCACTTCTGGTTCAATACCATAACTTCCGTGCAACATTTCCGGTTTGGTGACGTCATTCCAGGTCATCACTTCCCGTTTGGTCGCGTTACGTGTATGACATGCCACGCTCGCTCAGTCATAAGTCATGATGGCACATCATGTGTCACTATTAGTACACGCATTTTGCACATACACGCCTATCGCTATACATGACGCGGCTTTCATACACACAAATCACCAGCAGTTCAATTAGGCACGATGACTCATTTCATGGTGATGATTATGTCATGATATGATCACCATTAACGATGTTTTACGTGGCCTAAGTAATCACATACCTTAATGTGACCACACAGGTGTTGATTCCATGCTTGGAAAACACAACACACCAAGAACTGACCGAGTGTGATAGCGACACTAGAACGCTCAAAACAGGAAAAACACCTCGACAGGCTCCTTGTGCTTACGCATAATGATCGCCCCGCTGCAGAAGCGGACGTTGTTGTCATAGATTCAGGGCGGAAAGGGGATGAGAACGAGAACTGTCTCCACTGCACTACTTTTGTATCGCGGAAGGATATATATATAAATATATATATATATCTATATATATATATATATATATATATATATATATATGTGTGTGTGTGTGTGTGTGTGTGTGTGTGTGTGTGTGTGTGTGTGTGTGTGTGTGTGTGTGTGTGTGTGTGTGTGTGTGTGTGTGTGTGTGTGTGTGTGTGTGTGTGTGTGTGTGTGTGTGTGTGTGTGTGTGTGTTATATATATGTGTGTGTTACGAACGTAGGTTGCGTTGGCTCCGCAGAATAAAGATTTAAGTGGGAACTTCTACAAAGACACTTCTATTTATCAACGTTTCGAACGCGGTGCGGTCTTCTTCAGGACTGTCCTGAAGTCCTGAAGAAGACCGCACCGCGGTCGAACGTTGATAAATAAAAGTGTCTTTGTAGAAGTGCCCACTTCTCTTATATATATATATATATATATATATATATATATATATATATATATATATATATATATATATATATATATATATATATATATATATATATATATATATAGACAGGCTCTGTCCGAAACGTCGACTCAAAATAAATCTATGGCTAAATGAAGCGTTTCCAACTATGAAATATATATATATATATATATATATATATATATATATTAGCAGACAAGGTAAAGTAAATGAGGGGCCCATTTGATAAACTTATGAAGACAGCCAACAGTCACCGAAACCAAGGTGCATAGGGGAACGTTATTTTTTTTAATGTGTTGTGCTTATGAGTGGGATAATATTACTTAGATTAATAATTCGCTTAAAGAAAATTACTTATAAAGCAGCAGAAAAAATAACCATGCCGCCGGTGGTATCGGAACCCACGACCTCCGAATATCGCGTCCGGTGCTCTTACCAACTGAGCTACGGCGACGGCTGTCCAATCTGCTGCTCCCGTGGGTTTTTACGTTTATTTGGTGTACGCGAACCTTGAGACTGTTCACCAGCGCCATCCTCGACCATAGCGGCGGACGTAGCACGTCCTGTAATACCGCGAGCGTGACGTGGAACGTCATCTAACGGCGGTATTACAGGACGTGTTACGTCCGCCGCTGGTCGGTGGTCTCGGGTTTGAACCCCGGACGAGGATAAATTTTTCTTTACGAAGTTTCTGAGGAAGCTATACAGCTTTCCTTTGCAGCCGTTGGCTGCGCTTGGCTGGATGCCAATGAGAAATTTCCTGCCTTATTACAGGACTATTTCTATACAACACTCGTGCTGTGCTTTACACTAAGGAATTCCACGATGATTGTAGCACGTTTAGAAAATCATTTCAGCTGCTTGACCATGAGGAAATTGCGGCCTTGTTCCTGACAGAAACATGAATATTTGAATGAACAAAATAGAAAATATATTCATTATGTTTAAGCTTGTTATCAGGTAATACGGCATGTAATCCCAGTATTTCACGATGTCCATCGTGCAGTATTCAGAAGACGTTAAAAAAGGCCCAATATTTTATCTTCTGTATTAACAAGCAAAGCGAAAATGTAGACATGCTTCTTCCTTAACGCTTTTATTTGTCCTGACATTGCAGCCAACAGTCAAGGAAACACTCGGGATGGGAGAGTAGGGGGGGGGGGGTGATCACTGCCAGCAGTAAGGCACTCTGCTTGTCAAGAAACTGGTTGTAGCGCTACGTTTCTACGGGCAAGGCTTAGGTAGTTCTTAGTAAGTGGTAAGTCATTGAGTTCTATAGCTTAAAGCCAGTGGTAAGTACTGCCCACGCAATTTCACCACATCTGGTTTTTCAACAGCCTACAAGACGCATACGACAAACGAGAGGGGAGCATATGAAGCATTTTTATTAGGGTTTTTTTTTGGAATTTGCTCACGAACGTAGTTTTAGTTGGCTCAGTTTAGTCTCGCTTAAAAGCATGGTTCGGCATATATCGTAAAGGGGGAATATGCTTACCCAGGACATATGCTGTGATTGAGCATAACTTTTTCGATTTCCCCCTTTTTCGCATCGGCTTGTCTGCAACTGGGTGAAAGAACTGGTGTGCGACGTTCAAAATACCCCGATGCTATTGCACCTCGGTAATTTATCCAGTACCGTGAGCCAGTTATTAAAAAGTCCCCATGCAGCAATTTCTGAAAAAGACAGGCTTAAATTGATACATCGCGAACCAGAAAAAAACCTAAAAGAAAAGCAACAGTTACGGGATCGACAACATTGTTACTCCTCATTCCAGGACCCCACCAACAATCCGCTGCTGTCTCCTTTTTACAAATAAATGCTTATTCCTTTCTCTCTCTCTTGACGAATTCTTTCAGAAGGCCAAAACTCCATAGGCAGAACACCAGATATGCACGTCTACTGGGTTTGTTTATTTCAAGACAGAACCATTGTGGGCATTCGCCTTATTTATTTATGATTCCAGTGGTGAAAGCCGAGAAACACTGTGTTGTAAGATGGGTCCAAGGCGTCATTAGCACATCAAGGCTGCTCGGTCGGGAATTTTGTGCCTGGATGAGGGCCAAGAGAGACGTCGACAACTGTAAGATTAAGCACACGTCGCCCGTAGAAAATGATGCTGCGGGAACTAATCTTTCCGAACGCTGGTGGTTGGAGTGACAGCGCAGGCGCTTGTGGACCGATAGGTCTGAGTAAAAGCAATCGTATGCCATTGACGGCGTTTGTCATAGAGCAACGAAGAAATGAGAATAAAGATGTAGGAAATAGTTTATTAACATAGGCCAGCGTGCCGTGAGAGTGGATGTCGAGTGGCTCTGTGTTGACGTAAATCTAGCATAAGATCTGGCGCTATCCGTACAGACACGTTGCGAGGAGGCATTTATTCGTGACGAGAGCGGACATATTTCCTCCGGAATTGCTAGTTTTGCACAACGCTGCCTTCTCCTCGGTGCATTTGCAGTCTCGGGATGCCTGCGGGGCTTGTCCTGAGGAGCTCTCTTTTGGGCGCCACAAGTCTTAAGAAGCGGGTAAATAAATGCGTCCAGTCCCTGGCCTGGTCAGAAGCGATATTTGTCAGAAAAGAAAAAAAAAACCAGATAAACAGAGCGACATGAAAAAAAATGAATAAATACGCTGCTAAGGAGGAGGAGGAGGAGGAGAAAGAATAGGAAAGACAGGGAACACAACCGTAAGAATAATTGGTTTTCTACCCTAAACGAGGGGAGAGGGGTGAGGGGATAAAAAATGCAAGAGAAAGGAGACACTATGAAAAGTCAGTGCTCGGAAAAGTCACAGCTTATCGTGCAGATCAGAAGTTTGTAAGAAGCGGAGGAGTGCCTTGGATCGAGGCCTTCACAACCGAAGATCGCCGCGGCCAGTGGCCGAGAATCTTCATTTCTGTCAGTGGGCTTGGATCTAGACGCTCCAGCGCACGGCAGAGCGACTGCATTTCGGCGCTATAGGCCGAGCAGTCACAAAGAATGTAGGATATAGTCTCGTCATACCCGCAGCTGGCACATGCAGGGCTATCAGCCACAGCGATTAAGAAGGAGTTATGGTTGGTGAAAGCAACACCAAGCAACAGGCGACACAGCAAATCTTCTTCACGTCGTGGTAGGCCGGATGGAAGCCGAAACTTCAGATCTCAGTCCAAGGCATTTAAACGTGAATTGGAGACTTGGCCGGAATTCCACGCGCCAAGCGTTATGTCTCGCGCAAGAGTTCGAAGTCTGCCCGCTGCGTCTGATCTCAAAAAGGGGATCGACACAAAATCGCCGTCGTGGTGGGCAGTTCACGCGACCTATCCGCGCGGTGACTGCCTGCTATGCCATTGTGCCCCTGCAGCCATTGGTAGATAATTTCGTGCCCTTAATTTATGACACAGTGATGTATTTATCAGATTTCCGTGACCAGTCGTTCATGGACTCCACGGCAAAGAGAAGCTTGTAAGCCTTGGAGGGCAGCTTTTGAGTCGGCGAAAATAGACCAATGCTGCGGGCGCTACTGACTGATGTGTTTAATGATGACACAAAGAGCAGTGAGTTCTGCACCCGTCAAAGAAGTCTGGTGAGCTATCCTAACACTAATTTCGGTCGCCCTTGTGGGGATGACCACGGAGCCCGAAGAACTGCTAGGGTTCACTGAGCCGTCGGTATAGACGTGCACCTGGTTTTCATGGTGCTCATGGAAATAATCAAGAGTGTCTTGTTTTAGTTCTATCACCGATAAATCGATCTTCTTGATGCCAGGTATTGAAAGAAGCACACGGGGATTGAGCAGGCTTAAAAGTGGGGAGGACGGTCCAGAGGCGGGTGTAAACTGGGATGGCAGGATGGCGCGCTGTGCATAAATGGCGTTTGTAAATGATATGCGCGGCCTGGTAATAGGTAGACTGGCAAAATGGTGAGAGGGAACCTAGGATATGTGTCGAAAATGTGCCCTCAGTGCGTATTTTAGGTAGGTAGGGATTGGATGCTCCTGCACGATGAGTACAGACGCGGCCATAGAGGCACACTTCGGAAATTCTAGGCAAGTCCAGAGAGCTTGAGCTTGAACGCTTTGCAGACTTCGTATGTTTGTTTTTCTAACGTTTACAAGTGCAGAAAGGCTGTAGCGAAGAAATCCCATGAATAAGGCGTTGTAGAGCTGCATCGTCGACCGCACTAAAGCTTCCCACTACTTTCCCCAAGAAAGGCGAGAACGTGAGAAATCACTGTCAGTCTCTTTTTCATCTGTGAAATTTGTGGGGTCCATGATAGATTTCGGTCGATGATTTCTCCCAGAAACATATGGCTCTTTGGGTAAGGTATTGCTGTGTCGTTTATGCATACGGTATAATGAGACATGTTCTTGCGTGTAAAGGCAACAAGCGAGCTCTTTTCGGTTGAAATATGTAAGCCTTGAAGATGGAAGTAGGCCGCAAGAATGCTTCATGCCTTCTGAAGTCTTGCTCGAACTTGTGGGCGCGTAACTCAAGCTGCCCAGATACAAATGTCATCCGCATAGATTGAGAATTGCGCTGACTGTGGTATGTCGACAAGTCCGATACGCTGCTAAGAATAAAAGAATTCTAGAGATGAAGTCAAGAAGCCATTGAACTGCTAGAGTTATCTCACACCTCTTGTGTCAAGCACCGAGAGTGATACAACCCAACGTGACGAGAGCGGCAACTGCAAGGCCCTCCTCTCAAGGATGCCCAACCGAGGCAGCCTCCTTGCGCAGGGCGTGTCCGCGAGAACGTAAGCTTTCGGGTTCGCATCAAAACCGTGCACATTCTCTGTGCTCCAACTGCAAGAATATTGAGCTGCGACATACGGCAACGTCGGCGTGTCATCTAGGCCGGCGAAATCAACTGATTGAGCCCTCGTTTGAGAACAAGAAAAAAAATGATTCTCTGTAACCGCCGCCGTAGACGATCTGGTAAGCACGCCTTTCGGAACCTCTCGCAGCAGGCACATACTAGGTGAAAAATATCTCGGTCTCGTACAGGACTCCTGTATTGGCCACAAGCAGCTCTCTGAATTTCTCCGCAAACCTGATGTCGTGGCGTACAAACTTGCTTTTAGTTTTAAGCATTCCGCGCTTTCACAAGACCTAGCCTTGTTCTTCTGAAGCAAAAATGCTTTCAGTCTTGCTGCAGACCGCAAAAAATTTCATGTTAAAAATTTTCTGTCATATTTACGGCAGAATAAATAATTTTTTCGCGCATGAGTAGACGCGATACGTCACGTCACCCAAACATCGCAACTCAAAAGACACCGGAAAGAGTTCGTTTCGCACCATCAGGTGCGCCTGTTAAACGAATTAGTAGTTCCCCGAACATGGCCGGTGAACATTATACTGAGGGAAATAAAAGTATCGCGTGATCGTACGTTTACACTAAGACGTATGCCGCGAAGAGGGAGAGAAATCTTATATATTCTTGAGGAACACCAGGCAGGAAGCGCGAATGTGTTCTACCAATTTCTTCCTGCAGACAAACCTGTTTCATCCCTTTAGCCAAAGGGAACTAACAAAAAAAGGTTGCTGTCTTCTCGCCCTCGTTTATAACAAGCTTGCAAAACTCCGCTATTGCCGGGGCGTCATTGGTGCATCAAGTGTTAATCCCTCACATCTCAGCCGTGGCAGATTTTGCTCGATGGTAAAACCCAAAGCCGAAAAGTGAATGTACCATTTATGTTAGAAAAGGAAATGCTCACGCACGGTAAGAAATGACAGCAGGTATCAGACAGCCAGCCGCTATGTGGTGTGTACCTTAGACCCCAATTTTCCTTATTCGTTTCCAAGTGGACAGCCTCTGATTCTTATTTTCACAAAACGGCGACGGCCAGCAGCCGCATTATATGTAATGCCTGGAAACTGACGCTGATAAACTGCGGATGGTCACAGAAGAAAAAAGACAGCACGAGTGCGAGAACAGGGCAGAGTGCTGCGGCCAACCGTAACATGAACAGCCAACTGACTCGGACATGCATGTGACATTTGTGGCCGCGATGTGACCCTATTTCTTGTTCTTTTTGAGTGCCCAACGTACAGTTCTGAAAGACATTCTCTGGGCCGTGCGCTGGAACACATCGATTCACGAAAGCTAACGGGGGATTCTTCGACACTGGCCGCGGCGATCATCGGCAGTGAGGGCCTGCCAGGCGCTGCTGCGGTTCTTAATAGTGCCGGGCCTGCACGACAGGCTGTGAGTTTGTCGAAGCCTTTTCGCCTTCTGTTATTTGTGATCACTTTCTTTTTGTCCCTCACCTTTATGTCCCGCCATCCTTTTCCTCCAGTGTATGGTATAGCAAGCTAGTTTCATCTACCGGTTAACCTCCCCGCCTTCCATCCTCCTACTCCTGACTCCAAAGAAGGAGGTACGCTTTGTTCTTAAAAAGAAAATGGGGTGACCACCAGTTTCATATCGGGCGAATTACTTCCTTTGGTTTCTTACCTCATGACAAGCCAAGAAAGCATTCTTGTTGCGAAACGGCAAGAGAGGAGAGGAAGCCATTCGTACTCAAGAATTCAATACTCTACTCACCAACCCCTCAAGCCTCTCCAGCTATGTTTCGTCCTCTCCAAATTAACGCCGGGAATACTGTGAGCTGACCGGCAACACGTGCCTGCTGCAGCTTTCTTCAGCGGTTCTGTTTTGTTCGAAAGAACAAGTGCTTACTACCTGTTACAAAATAAAAGTTACTGCAAAAGACCCATTCCATCCTCGTTGTACCTTTTTTCTGTTCACTGCTGCTTACCGAGCATCTATGCAGTACCCAGTCCATCAATTTGTCCCGCCCCACATCGCAAATGATCCAGTTGCATTCTTTTAATGCGTGGATTTCCTTGTTTAGTTTAATAGGACAAGTTGTCGGGCTAGTTGGTGCTGACCCATGGTTGTTGACAGCGCTTAAAAACACGGACAGAAGACAGAAAACACGGAAGACGACGTCACAGGCACTGAACTTCAACTTTATTCAAGGACCACCGAAACACTGCCTGATATCCCCAAAACTTAGGCGCCAGCAAGCGGCGAACAAGCGGCAGTGTTTCGGTGGTTCTTGAATAAAGTTGAAGTTCAGCGCCTGTGACGTCGTCTTCCATGTTTTCTGTCTTCTGTCCGTGTTTTTAAGCGCTGTCAACAAACTGTTTAGTTGCATTTCATAACTTTGTCAAGTAACATTTTTTTTTTTCAATAAAAGGCAACACTTCTTTTTCTGCTCATCTTTGTTTACGACGGTCTTTACACTTTCAGATTATGACTATTTAGGTATTTTTCTTTTTCCTTCAAGCTTCGCAAACTTTCTTGAGCCCTCCTGTGTGCATACACGCCGGCTGTGCGCCATTGAAGCAGTAGCACGCCATGTGAGGCCCGCAGTGCATCCGCTATTTTTTCCCGACTCGCATGAATATCGAAGTAGCTCGTCTACCCCGTTAAGTGTCTCTTGATCAGCCAAAGTGACCCGCGCTCAAAGAAATTTCGTCTAATCAATGTATTGATTTAGATTGACATTTAATACTCCTCTCTTAAAGGAAATTTCGTACTTCGATAATGTAAGCAAGCTGGGCGTTCGATGTTAGTAACCACACAAGCGCACGCGCACTCATGCCACGCAAAGGTGAATGGCCAGCCATCACAAGTTTCTTCGCTGCTAGCGGTAACAAATGGGACCAAGTCTGAGAAATGGCCGCCGTCGACGGAGCACGACAGGGTCGATTCCCGGTTGGGACAGGCACTAGCGAAGCTGCGCCCGCCGTCCACTTCCTTCAGTGAAGGATGGGTAAGGCCGGCGCGGCCTCGCACTCCCCAAGTGGGCGGGGCGAGGTCCCAGGGAGGCGCCCGGGAGAACAGTTACGCCGGGGAACGCGCCGGGATCGCGGCAAATACTAATCATTCCGGCGTTATACTCAGCGGGTCGAGGTCGCATGAGGGCGTCTGAAAGAAGAGACCGGTGATGGGATAAGTACCAAGTGGCTGACCTCAATGTGCGTGGCACACTGAATTCTAGATATGCACCCAAGAAAGTACCATAGCTTGTAAGTTTTGTTGTAGTCTCCGCTCATTGCTTAGCACGCAAACTGGTTACCCGCAATGTAATTCTTGCAATACGAATTTAACATAGCGCGTCAACTACTGGCCTAAATATTGCTGCCTAGTTTGATGCTCAAGAGATTGAAACAGAACAGCATATCCTTAGACGCACTTGCCTAGTTAAGAAATGCAATAGTTGTTTAAAGGGCAGTACCAGAAATTTAAATACGGCAGGTACGAGCGTAGCGTCGTAGTTTATCGAGAACGAGTGGCAATGAGCAAAAGCTGACGAAAAAGGAATTCATATGAGCTCACTGCTTCATTATACGGGTTCATAACCGTGTAATTATACGGGTTGGAAGCAGCGTGACAATAAAACTGCACAAGCTGTGATTTTATTTGTTTTGCAAGAGTGGTATTGTACAGTGCCTGATGTTTCATTTCGCTCCTTTCTAGCATTTTTTAAAGGCACTCGTAATTTTTAGGGCGCGTGTATTGATAGACCTATATTTTATTTCTTTTTCTAAACACTGTGCCACAAACATGCGTAATATTCCACCGCGATTTTCGCTACCTCCTTCCGAAACCTCCTCGAAACCTCCTCGTGCTCAGTGGTTTCCATATCTGTCCCGCAGGCACAGAGGACCCGCTCTCCTTGAACACTGATAATGCATTTCACAGCAAAGAGGCTGTGAAATTCAGTAGGCTGACCATTTTCTCTATCGGCAGAAAAGGAAGGTTGCTCCGAAAAGGTGTTTTATTCGTAAGATACCCGAGAATAAAAGAATTTTGTTGAACGCCACAATTGATAAATTCGCGGTTTCAAACATGAAGATGCGTACCGTGCCCCGAGAGGACCGGCCGCCATAGGGACGCCCCTATGATAATTTTTTTTACCCTCTGACCATCGACGACTGGAATAGAGTGCCACCAGATTGTCACAGTGCGGATACACTCGATTTTTTTGTTAAGAATTTTAAGAGCTTGCTCAGTCAGTGAAGTCTATAAAGTAGGTTACTAAACCTCTTATATGCTGTATGTAGCAATGTATGAATGCCCACTTTTATTTATTGTAAATTGCTATTGTGACTGTGCATTTTACGTCGCGTCACCAAGCACTGCCTGCTTGGACGAAACTGTGCAACCAACTCCTGTATGAGCCTGGAAACCAGGCTCTCAGTATTGTCTAATAAATAATAAATAAATAAAATTTGCTTCCTTTGGTTTCATAAGTTTATTGATACCCAATCGTGCCTACGCGTCTTTAACGGCTCAAAAGGTTGAAAGCTCATAACACCGCTGATCCATTTCCACGGTGATCATTGCTGCCATTAGGCGATTGAATTGTAGCCATTTGCATTCCCTAAACGTTTACTAGGCTTAACGTGTATATATTGTAGTACATAAATTAGAAGCGCCTACTGGCTTCCGCCGGTTCGTTTATTTTTTTTTAGATACACCGAAAGACACAAGGTTAACTCCTCTTTTGCTTCCCTGATCCTTCAGATGTCGATTAAGCGATAAGTAACTTTTTAATTTTCAAAGAAAGTCTATAGCAGCGCCCTTGATTCATTGACTCCGTAAGGATCTCTGTAGATAGAGAAGTTGTGGGATTTTTCTGCAACTGGAATTTATTGTGTTCCTGGCTAACAGCGGCCCAAAATGAAGTCTAGCAATATCACCGGAGCGCAATGCATTTGCTGAGAATTCCCAGCAATTAGGCCGAGAGAGGCCTGTGGGTCAGGCCTTCTGGATATAAAGAAAATGCGCTCTAGCTGTGTCACTCGCTAATATTTTAAGGAAATAAAGCCGTACTTTTTAGTGCTATCTGAAGCCCTGTGCTCAGATTAGGCTTGTGTACAAAAACGGGTTAAAATAAAATTGTTGCTATTTTTCTCTTAAGACGACTTCCCACAGTCTCCCAAATATAACCTTGCATAAGTCTCTTTACTGTCTATATATGCAGCACATGGTTTCATGCCGACTATAGGGGTGCCCCGTCGGCTGTAAGCTTTGTGTTTCTCAAATTTTCTTAATTTCACCCGTATTTATCGTGAAATCTTGACACTCCTTGCAGTATTGGACATATGCCGTCAGGATGATTTATCTTTAGTGTAAAGTACCCGTGATTGTAAGATTAAAAGGACACTACGCAAAGAAAGCAAGAAAACCAGAGAGCTGTGTTTAGCGGTTTATTTTTATTGCAGCTGTCACAACTTTTGAGCACATAAAAATATCACTTATGAGATAAAGCTGCCATATCTACATCGTATTCGTTCTTCCAATGAACACAGGTGTATCTAACTTGGAAACCCTAATTCTGGGCTGAGCGGCAAAGGCTAATTTTCTCTGTTCGTTCCTTTCGTCATAACTTCCAAAAAGAAAGCTTCTGGAGGCCCTACTTCGTTAGCTTGCCTAGTTGATGCAGCCCGCTTTTATCTGCCTAGCAAAAAAAAAATCGTATCCTATTCTTTCGGGCTAGTGAAGGTTCAAGCCGATCGTATTGCTTGTCATCACAATCGCGACACAGATTCCTAAAGCCATTACCTTGCTTCTGAGAGGTCTGCTTGTTGCACTTGTTTGCGCTATCTTATCTCCACCCCTCTATTACACAGAAGTGATTCCTGGCTCAGGCACCATAGCACGATTTGTTCCACCGCATGGACAAAGTGAGAGCTGAATGAATAACCCTCCATTGATCGACTTTTAATTCTGATAATATTGTCACGAATGCTGTCTTCTCTTTGTCTTGCGGGTGCATCGGGATCTGCCAGTACCCGGACCGTAGATCCACCGAGGAAAAGTAGGAGGCTGAGTGGAGGCAGTCAATGGCATCATCAACGCGCGGGAGCGGGTAAACATCCTTCTTTGTGACAGTGTTAAGCCGGCGGTAGTCGACACAAAATCGCCAAGTGCCATCTTTCTTTTTGACAAGGATCACTGGAGCAGCCCACGGGCTTGAAGATTCCTGAATGATGCCGCGGTGCAACATGTCACGGACTTGTTCATCGATTATCTGACGTTCGGAAGGCGAGACGCGGTATGGCTTCTGGCGAATCGGCTGTGCAGATCCAGTATTGATCATGTGATGGGTACGGGAAGCTGGAATCGGCGGTGGTTGGTCGCGACCAAAGTCAAACACGTCCGCATGCTTCAT
This sequence comes from Amblyomma americanum, assembly GCA_030143305.2. Taxonomy (NCBI): domain Eukaryota; kingdom Metazoa; phylum Arthropoda; class Arachnida; order Ixodida; family Ixodidae; genus Amblyomma; species Amblyomma americanum. Next base: position 2,328 of record JARKHS020012598.1, on the reverse strand, counting down.
AAGAACGGCCACTAGTACCTGGCGGTCGCTAGTGGGTAGGGATTTGTTGACCATGGCTAGGAATTGAGAGTCGCTCAGATCGCGGCGTCTAGTTGGACGAGACACGTTGTCAGTGATCGCGGCAACTGGTACAGAAAAACGTTCTTCAAAGCCAGCAAGTTTTAAACCACATGGCAATACTGCAGGTTCGTTGGAATGATTGACAGTCCAAAGAGTGGCATGGCCCTTGGTCACATGGACGACGCTGCGGGGTACTAGCACACTTTTCTTTGCACAGTTAAGGGAACAAGGTTCCACCACAGCATCGAAGGCATCAGAAATCGTGCTCGAGGACACAACGGGAACGAATATGGCAGACATCACTCTCTGTGCTGGTCTGTGACGACTGTAAAAGCACGTCCATAAAGGTACGAACGAAACCGTTGTACGCCGAAAACAACGGCGAGACACTCTTGCTCTGTTATAGTGTAATTGCGTTCCGACTTGCTGAGGGTGCGACTTGCATAAGCGACAACGTGTTGATTGCCCTCATGGCGTTGGATAAGCACAGCACCCACGCCGATGCCGCTGGCGTCAGTGTGGAGTTCAGTCGGTGCTGTCGGGCAGAAATGACGCAATATTGGCCGCGAGGTGAGGAGAAACTTGAGGTGCCGAAACGCGGAGTCGCATTCACTCTCTGTGCTGGCTGGTCAATCTACGCGACCCCTGCGGTCGGTTGGCCCGCTGGGCGTTCCGCCTCCAAGAGTTTAACTTCAAAGTGTCTTACAAAAGTGGCCGCCAACACGCCGACGCAGATTGCCTCTCGCGGCTGCCGCTCACGGTTACTACTTCCGATGATGAAAACTTCGATGACTATCTCGCTGCCGTTTCCCAAGAGTTTCCAGATCTTGGCACTTTCCAGATGGAACAACGCAAGTATCAGCACTTGGCGCCGCTTTTTGCCGAAGTCCGTGACCCGACATCCGCAAGCCCTTTTTGCGTTCGCGACGGTTTACTCTACAGAACGAATTACTCGCCTGGAGGTGCGCGCTTTCTCCTCGTCGTTCCGGCTACTCTGTACTCCTCTGTTCTGCAGGCAATGCACGATGACGTCACGGCTGGGCACTTGTGGTTTGCCAGGACCCTTAACCGCATCAAAGAACGTTTTTACTGGCCAAAAATGCGTCACATGGTTCAGCGCTACGTGGCCACCTGCGTGCAGTGTCAGCGGTTCAAGCTTCCCACGACTTCTCCGCCTGGACGCCTGCATCCTTTGCCACCTCCAAGCACGCCATATGAACAAGTTGGACTCGATCTGCTCGGCCCGTTTCCCCGCTCGTCCAACGGTAACCGCTGGATTATAGTGTGCGTTGATCACCACACCCGTTACTGTGAGACCGCCGCCCTACCTTGCGCCACCGCTGCTGAGGTCTCGCTCTTCCTTCTTCGTGCTGTCATCCTCCGGCATGGACCTCCTCGAGTTGTTATCAGTGACCGCGGTCGCCAGTTTACGGCAGACGTTGTGGAAGAGCTTCTGCGTCTTAGTTCATGCCATTTTCGCCACTGGACGCCGTACCACCCCCACACTAATGGACTGGTTGAACGTACCAATCGGACACTCACGACCATGCTGGCCATGTATGTCGATTCCCGCCATAAGAACTGGGACGACGTGCTTACCTTCATTACATACGCCTATAACACGTCGAGGCATGAAATAACTGGTTACAGCCCATTCTTCCTTCTTTATGCCCGTCCGCCTCGAAGCTCCCTCGACAGCATCTTACCTTTCTCTCTCGACACCGAGCCTTCTATTGCCAACACTCTATGTCGCGCTAAAGAAGCCCGTCGGATTGCCCGGATACGCACCTTGGCATCACAGCATCGCTCTAAGCAGCGTTATGACCGCCGGCGCAAGGATGTCTCCTACCTGCCCGGTGACGTTGTATGGTTGTGGACGCGCCTACGCAAGCGTGGCTTATCAGAAAAGCTGCTATCCCACTACACAGGCCCGTTCATCGTTGTTGCTCGCCTCAATGACCTCAACTATGTCATCTCTCCCCAGTCAACGCAAGGACGCCGCTCAAGGACGACCCAGGTCGTGCATGTCGCACGGCTGAAGCCATTCCACTCTCGGGACCCCGATTGATTGACTGGCCCAGAGGGCTTCGTCTGCGAACGGGGAAATGTCACGTGCTGCGCATGGGCTCTGAGGAATAAAGAAGACGTGCGGCGGCTGGAAGTAGAAGAGAAAGTCAAGTATCCTGCCGCCGGCGCACCAGGCTCCTCTCGACCTGCCTTGTAAATATTATTTGTAAATAGAACATGTAACAATATGTATCACAGGGG
>JARKHS020012597.1:0-34087 GCA_030143305.2 Amblyomma americanum | reverse complement strand
ATTAACTCCTTGGCACATGCAACCAGTAGCATGCAATAGGCAAATATACACACGTAGAAAATATAGCATTTATTTATTTATTATTTACCTACAATTTGCCCTCTTGCATTACAGTAGGTGGGACATGGTAAAAAAAAAAGAAATCTTGACATTACCAACGCTGTAAACTGAATAAAACAGGCATCAAATAGGTTGGCCTAGCCGCCGCGGTGGCTGAGTGGTTATGGCGCTCGGCTGCTGGCCCGAAAGACGCCGGTTCGATTCCGGCCGCGGCGGTCGAATTTCAATGGAGGAGAAATTCTAGAGGCACGGGTACTGTGCGATTTCAGTGCATGTTAATGAACCCCAGGTGGTCATATTTTCGGAGCCCTGCACTACGGCGTCTCTCATCGCCTGAGTCGCTTTGGGACGTTAACCCGCCATAAACCAAACCAAACCAAATATGTGGACCTGATGGGCATTACAATAAGGCGTGCGGTAAAATAGACAAACACTTCATTGCACCAAAGTTCTAATATATATTAAGAAAACCACAGTCAACAAACACTGGCAATTGACCTGTAGACAGAACGGAAAAAAGGCACCTATACATATTCACTAAGTAGATAGGAAAACCTTGCACGATCTTCAGCGGTTTCAATGATATCAGGGCGCAGCCGATTCCGCTGACTAATAGTGTGCGAAAAAACGAATCCTTGCCTACAGACTTGCGGGAAAAGATTTCGTTAACCATTAATCTGTGATCGCGTCGCCCAGACACGTAAAGTCAGAACTTAGCACGGAATTAATCAGTTGTGGTCACCATTATACTACAGAGTGCGCAGTAATTAGCAAGTAGGAGAGCGTCATATATTTGACACATGTCCTGCTTATACAGACATTTTGTTAGAAGCCCAATCAATGTTTATAATTGTAATGGGGATATTTGCAACCAAAGTTTGTATACCTGATGACCTTGTTGTGCATCAAAAATAGGTATTAGCGCCTAATTACTTTCGAGTTCATAACATTCCAGATCATGCTTTCCCTTTTCAAACACTACAAGCAATCGCGACAGAAATTTAGTCGGAAAACTGTATAGTGTAAGGAACTTAAGCACTTGGTGTATTTTTGAAAGTGTATGGTTTGGTGTGGTTTCTGGGGGTTTAACGTCCCAAAGCGACTCAGGCTATGAGGGAGGCCGTAGTCGAGGGCTAAGGAAATTTCGACCACCTGGTGTTCTTAATCATGCACTGACCTCGCACAGCACACGGGCCTCTAGAATTTCGCCTCCGTCGAAATTCAACCGCTGCTGCCGGGATCGCACTCGCTTCTTTTAGGTCAGCGGCCGAGCGCCATAACCACTCAGCTACAGCGGCGGCTAGGTCAACCCATTTGATGCCTGTTTATTCAGTTTACAACGCTGGTACTGTCAATACTTCTTTTTGTTTACCATGTCCCACCTACTATAATGCCACCACTGAGACACCGCGGCAGCTCTTTACTTACTACTAATTTATTATTTATTACTACTAATTTATTACTACTAATTTGCTTATTACTAACATCCATGTTGTTAGGATCAAAACAACTCTGTGAAGCTGTGTAAGACCTGGTGTCGAGGCCGCTGACAACAAATTCTTTTGTCGAGTAGCTGACCGGCCGATTGAGACCTTAATCCAGTTTACCTAACTATAGGAGAGATGAAGATAAGATTCATTTAAAGGTTTTTAAAATTGGTCAAGCGATGCCATTTTAAAGGCACATGATTAAGAAGGCCTAACGCCAAAAATAATAATTTGTTAGGCCCTATCTGTGTCTAAAAAGAAGAACTCAAACTTGCGATAATGAGGCAGCATCAGGGAAGCTTATTCGGGCTGCACCGCGACTTGTTCGTTACTCCCAACTGGAGATATGGTTTCCAACACTGCAATACGGTGACATGGCAAGTAAGGGAGATAAGGAGTGGTTGCAAAAAAGGCTTAGAATGCAGAAAGTACGGATATTATATGGGAGTGATCATCGTACTAGTGATATACGGCCTGAAGACATCAATTTATATTAAGCACATCGTTTCTCTGACCCAAATATGCTTCACAGCTCCGACTATAGGGTTCTATCTACCTTGTCCCTGCCGCTCTGCAAGCTGCTAACGGTTGAGTAGTGCCATTTATAAATCGATTTGGATATATTCACTACCAATCGCTGAAAACAGCAACCAGCATTACAAAAGCCAATGAGAACACCTGAGTATTAATCGCAAATCTCGGTCAAGGCGGGTCCTGGATGTCTCCTCCTAAACTGACAGCAGCTTTCCATTAGTATCCAGATCGTGCAAATATCTGCTTTAACCGTTCACTGACTCCCTACTGATCGCTCGAAAATTTCATATTGGGGAGGGCAAGCAAAACAATGGGCACATTTCACTTCATTTGCAGTGGTTTAGCTTTGATTGTAAGTGGTCAGCTGACACTTTAATGGGTTGCGAGTAAAGTGTTAAACTTATGCTCACCTATCTCACGGAGTCCAAAACTGGCAGTGCTTGTTGACGACCAAGCGCAAGGCATAGTAAAAGTTATCTTAAGGTAGATTCTTTGCAATGCTATCACTCAGTACTATTTCAAGATAGTCTCGTTAATATTCCCGACACATAAGCGATGCACTCTGGAAGCTGAACGAGTGACCTCAAACACGTATACTTTCTTCCTTCCTCTCTTTGCAGTAGTGAGCGAAACATATTGCAGTTTGTTTCCATTGCTGCTGACATTCGCGCAGCCACAACAAGCGCATGCATTCCAACTCTTAACAGTTCCACAAGCCTATATAGAGCTTACCTGGATGCCTGGCATTTACTCAAAGCATTTCCAGAAGGTCATTATGTAACTTAAAGCGTGCTGATAAAAGTGAATTCGCATTTATCCTCATAAAGCTACGAGTGCGTTCACACTTATCGTAAAGTGAAATGCTCACCGAGAACGACTTTGAACAGAGAAGTTGAACGGTACAGACCCAAACCAAGATTCCAACTGCTATCACATGAGAGAGCTGTTTAAACTTCGCAAAGAATCACTGCGGCAGTCCCTGTCAGGACCGGAAAGTCCTATGTTTCGCCAGTCCCCGCCTCCTTTTCCCTGTCTGCCTATGGTGTACACTATCATAGAGGAACCCCTACACATGCTATCTTTCTAATGTATTTGCCTTAAGTGTTCCATGTGTTTTGTACTGCTATCTGAGGAGCATCTCCCTTTCGCGCAGTCCACTGCTTACAATTCGGTTTTCGAAGAGAGAGTGTACACAAAATAGTGTGTTCTCGCCGCCAGGCGTCTTTTCGCATTAAACGAATGAATGCAGCGTCCAACTATTACATGTGTCCCGACCGGGCATCGTGCATTCCATTGTCTCAGATTGGTTCACCTTGGCGTGGGAGGCTAATTTCGGGCTCTCTGCTTGACTTGTCAGGTTACGCACTCTCACTGTTTAAGCGTTTCCTGCAGCATACGCCGAAAGTGGTAATTAAACGAAACGTTGTTACGGCCAGGTTTGAGCGCAATCCGGGGCATGGATGTTCTTGACGCGGAACGTGACATTCAAATACTGCAGCTGGAAATATGATACTGAGGAAAAAAACTGGAGTGTCTAACTTGCTAGCAAAAAGAGCTACTTTTTTTACTGGAAATGGTTTTGTACTACGCTATATTTTTACTTGAAAAAAACAAAAAGTTCAAAGGGAACTACCGTGGTTTTGCTACGTGCTAGATCGATAAATTCATCGCTCTAATTCGCAGAGGGTCCAGTGGATGGGCGGCGACCAAAAGCGGACTTCGTACATACAAGCAGCTTTGTTTCCTTTTGTCAGAGCTACACAATTGGCTACAGTGAAGCGTTTTATGTTAACAACTCAACTCATATATCTGTATCACTTCTTTTGATCAAAGAGAAAATAATCACTGCGACGGAACTACGCGTAGTTTTCTTTCACGAACACGTTTTTTGCACGGATGGTCCACTCATGTGTGTATTCCACTCTTTGCGTTTGTTAAAGAATATAACCAATTCCACTGGCCATGTATCCGATTTCATTCATTCCAAGCATTTCTCATTTTACACGAGAAACACAGTCAAAGCGCACCTAATACTTGTAACTTCTATTTTATTCTCAGTTTTCCTTTAAATAAGACTATATGATGCGTTGCTAACTCAGTAATTTTGAAGACAGATTTACTTACCAATTCTTTTATGATTAAAGAAGACCCGATGTTTCGAAGCCAGCTCAGCTCCTTCAGGGAAGACAGGGAGCCGTTTTGTTTCGCAGCTTTATATAGATAGTGGGAAAAAGAAAAGCATGGAGCCGGATTCTGGCGTTGTGAAGGGTGAGAAAAGGATAGTAGAGACGTGGAGGGGGGGGGGGGGGGGGGGACTTGATGTCTTCGTCTGTCGGTCACGATGCCGTTTTCCGGTGGCAAAGTAGGAATGGTTGCAGATGTCGTTTCTGTCGCTTCTGCGAGCTGCGGTGCGAATTCCATACGCATAATAAGGAGGTAGGATTCCGCGTGGGAGCTTTACATTTTTCGTGGTGTTTTGAATGCGCCAAGACTCGAGATAGTTGGTTTTGGTTGCAAGGATGGGGGGGTAGGGGGGGTTCTTGGAAGTTTATTTTGTGGTATGAGTCGTCGGAACGCTCGGCTATCGCGTTGCGCCTTGCTGTTTCCTTTTAATTACTTAGTTTCGTCAAAGTAGGTTAGATCAGGGCACTTTTTAATTTAAATAGTTTGGTTAGAGAAAATGTTTCACAATTTACTACAAGTTAATTCCAACCAGACCGATAATAATGTCAAAATGTTTAATTGTTAATGTATTGTTTAAAGAACTAGTTATCTGATACTAATCACTCCTGTGTTACGTTTAAAAAATCGCCATGCTCTGATACTTTCGTCGTACAACTGTCTACTTTGAGATCACAAGTAAAAACATAAAAACTGATACACGTGGCCTTGTTCCAATTGATATGCCATGAAAATGGTGAGCTTACTTTCGTCTGCCAGCATGTTAAGCCACATTTAGTTCACTAAAACTTGAATGTCAACGTGTTTTATCCATTGCATGGCGGCCCATCTTGATGGGTGTTTTACAATGTCCGAATGCTCAAGCTGCCGCTGCTTGTAGTTCTACTTAGATGTTGATTCCCATTAAGTGAATTTCACGGAAAGGGCAGTATCTGTATAAAAAATATGTGTATGCTTAAAGATTGCTTCGATTTCGACTGCAGGTGTTGCAACAACTGTCACTTAGAAAAGCACAACGAACAGTTTCTTGGCACACAATTTACGCACCGTTTCTAAGCCTTCGCATTTTCAACTCTTATAAAAATAAGTAGAAAATACATGCACAACCTTCCTAAATACTGAGCTATATTTTTATATGTATTCTGCGCTTTCTGCGGGGGCACATTTACTTGGGGAATTAGACCTAGACTTCATTTTTCCTTCAAAAGCTATGAGGAGCCATCACCGCATAAATACTGCTTACACGAAGCTATGATTTCCGCAATCTTTAACTTATGCTTCATTTGGCTTGCCTGCGATGCTTCTCATGCAGCTTCATGGGTTTACGGCTGCTTCAAAGTGTCTCACACAGAAAATAAATGAGCCCTGTTTTCAATATGTAAGAACATTGTCTTCTGTCAGCTCTAAAATTCCGTTTTTATATAAGTGTCCACCTGTTATTTAAGTGTTTTCAGTAAATAAAAACAACAATAGAATACTACTCGGAAATTAGTAGGCAACGCAAATCGGCTATCTATTAGTTCTCTTATCTTTACAGAAGAAAAATTGAAGATATAGCGGCGTAAACTTACCGCAGCTAAACGGCCCGGCCCATTATCTCAATTTACGTGCAAGAACCACCACGCCTTCAGATGTGCCGCAATAAAGTTCTAAGCGAGATTCATGGCAGTGTTGCATCCCTTGTGAAGCAGCGGAAGGAACAGTAGTTCCCTGTGCGCCAGTGGATGCGGGTTTGTGCGTGCAGTAAGCACAGCAGCCTTGCGCTGTTTTAGCGCATGGTGAAGTTCTATCCTCTCACTATAACGATGCCATATCAACCTCCCTTTTGTGCATAGTATGCGAGAGGGAGTGGCAGTCTGATGAGCCCGAAAATGGTGCACGGTCGTAAGGCTTGGGAAGGCAAGACCGTTCAACCATAAAACTTTGCTTGCGTAGTCGCCGTTATGAACCGTTATCCGGACAGATCATGCTTAAATGTTGAGCTTTCCAAAATCACCAACTGCCTTAGAAATGGCAGTAAAGTCTAACGTCAAGCACCTCTCACGTGAAGCGCAGTTAGCGGTTGAAATCTCTTAAGTCACAAAGAATGGACGTCTCTTCTGTACTCTTCCCGGCTTTTCTACTTTCCTGGTGTATCCACGCTCGCTCAAGCAGTATACTCTGTTGTCGAACCGAACTCTCTAATGGCTTCCGAGTTCCGTCGCTGAGCGGGTGGTCTCCCCGCTTCAATGACCGGCACCGCACCGTTGAGACCTCACCGACTCTGAAGCGCCGCTTCTCGCGAAGGTTGTTTTTAACGAGATATGAACGCAGCAACGTGGTCGACGCCAAAAACTGCTAAAAAATACTGAAGACCTTAATCTCCCGTCCGCAGGCAGTTTGCTCGAAGTGGTTGAGGCTTCCGAGAACACGGCGGTTTTTCTCGCCTCGCAGACAGCGGAGGCAGCTTTGTGGGTGAAACGGGAAGAACTGGCAGAACTGAGCTGTGTTGCTTGCCCGACTGCACAGGGGCGAACCCTTATCGCAGAGCTTGTCCACAGCTGTAAAGAAAAGGAGCATTATTAGTATGCTTTGAGGAAAAAAAAATTAGGTCTCGATTGGTCTCGTGATGTGCACAATACGTCTTCTAAAATCCCCCCTCCCCCGCTTCCTTTCTACGCAGCTTTATAGTTGGCTTGCTTCAGTGTTTGCTATAAATAGTTTTCAATTTTTCATCCGCCGTTTTCCTTGTAGTTACCACATGTTTGCTTCCTGAGTAGACGAAATAAGCTGCATAGAGAGGTAATGGCGCATTGCAATGACCTTTTTTTTCGTCCTAATCTGGCGCCCATAAATCTCTTCAGTGGCAGCCTGATTACTATTTGCAGCTGTTGGATGTAAGCTTTTTGGCGACCATGGGCCCTGTTAAACTTGCATATTTTCGTAACGGGCAGCACTTGCTAGCATTGGGGAAAAATGTACGCAGTGAATTATGACTTCATAATAAATAATGACAGCGAATAATGAATTGGTTGTACTAATATTGATTTTGGGTAGCGTAAATAGACTACGGCAAGAAAAACAACCACACATTACCAGACGTTTATTAACCTTCAGAAACACCCCATTGATTGCACCAGTTTGAGATCTTGTGCAGGTTACTTTTAAGCTTAATTTGATCCGCTGTGGATTTAACTAAGAAGTATAAAATGCAGTCATCAACAAATAGTTTAACTCAAACTTCGGAATCAACCACATTAATTATGTCACTTACATAAATTAAAAATAGGATAGGCCCCAGAACTGATCCTTGCGGAACACTTGCGGAAGTGCATCAGAGTACTCATGCTCAACATGAACATATTTAAATCTGTCTTCTAAGTAGGCTCTAATCAGGTCAATAATGTTGCGGTTGATTCCGAGAGTGTAAAGCGTTCCTATGGAGTTTAGTGTGTGGTACCTTATCAAAGGCTTTGGCGAAGTCAAGAAAAACAGCGCCAATTTGTTGTTTGTTGTTAACTGCAATAAAAAAATCCCGGCAAGTGGTTATCAGTTGTGAGACGGCAGATAAATCACGCGTAAATTCATGTTGCTCACCACATAAGAAATTGGTCGATTCCAAAAATTCTGTCAAAGCTCGGCAGATCACGTGCTCGAACAATTTGCAACTGCTCGAAACCAAATATAGTGGGCGATAATTAGATACGCAAGATGGGTCATTGCGTTTAAAAACAGGTACGACACGTGCGGTTTTCCATTCTGATGGGACTGCGCACTGAGGCAAACAGGCGTTTAAAATAACATCCAGGTAATGTGATAAACATTCTGCGCATCGGCGCAGAAAAGCTGGAGGGATGTTATCAGGCCCACTATACTTATTAACGTCAAGCTTCAGAAGAAGATTCAAAATAGCTTCGCGGGAGGTAGTAACATCTGGCATTAAAGAAGTGTAGCCGCCTGGCCTACAAGGAAAAGTCGAGTTTTTATCGGTATATACTGATTGAAAATACTCATTAAACACACCAGCAATATACTATGTTCCTTTGACAGGTGAACCATAACTACTAATGACACATTTGTTTTCCTCTAATTAAACTTCTTTTCGTCCAATTAAACATACTGCGAGTTTGTTTACTTTGTTAAAACAAGAGCAATATAGATGGAAAACAGTGCTTGCCGAGCAAATAGCTCATACCATTTTTACCCCACTTTCCTTCTTCCGTTTACCACCAATACGCGGACTGCTAGTCCAGTGCTCACCTGAGTGCATGCCCTCTTAGTTCTTGTGTTTTTCCATTCTGTGTTAAGGTGTGAGCTCATTCTCGCGTTATAAGCTAAATTATTCACAGTGTGGAAAATGACCTGTGTATAACGACCCTTCCTTTCCTTTCCTGCCTGTTGAATGTTGCCATTATTAATTATTTGTGACTATAGAAGTTACAGTAAACCTAGCAACACCACCGGTAATGTTATTCTAAAGGCCAATGCAAAGCAAGCAGCAAGGCTTGAGAGGGACTCATACTGAGAAAAACATCGATAACAAAAGAGCCATCAACTTCCCTGTCATAGAGTCATTGTTGTCGGTCACGAAGGCTGCATAACGATCTCTCCCACGCTAGGTTTGAAGAGCGCGAGCTTTTAAACTTCCAGCGTTGGGGACTATTTTTTTCTTAGCAAATTGTGATAGGAACTGCAATTCTTGGAAGGGAAGAAGGCCTCTGTGTTGCAGGTCATTACTGGTACCCCGCACTCCAAGCCTCCCCGGGGTGGCGCCGAGTGCAAGGCGACAGGAAATTCAAGTGCGAGAGCGTGAGCAAGTCATTCACAGCTGGGCACTCGAGCGCTTCGTTGCCTCACACGAGTGGGCGGTCAGGCGCGCTCGCCCATTAGGTGGTCTTTGCTCCAAAGGGAAGCCGGCGTGCTGCCGCAATTAGTGCCCGGTCCTCTCCACAAACCCCAACAAGGCAAAAGCGTGGTTGCTCTGACCGGAGACTGTTCCCCGGACTTTCGGCAGCTTTAATTCCAGAGCGCAGGGCGCAAGCTCTCCAGCGCACAGGGGAAGCAACGAAGAACAGCTTCGGGGCCATAGTTGAGTCTCGTAATTAATGTGTGTATGCCGATTACGTGAAGCTGTTTGAAGAGTTTTCTTATCGAATAAATGAAAAGTACTCGGAAGCGGTTCTTTTTATGTGGACTGTGCGGAAAGACAATATTTAAGTGAAGATGCTCAATTAAAACCTATACATCATCATCATTTATTATCCCTTAAGGGCCCTGGTTTGGGCATTACATAAGGGGAGGGGGGGGTGGTAACAAGTACAGTAATCACGTGGTCATATAATTATAATGCGAAATAAAAACCAGAGAGGCAAGTAACGTTATACATTCTTATGAAACCATGGTTATTTAAAGAGAAAGACGAAAAGAACACCCATGCGATTGATTTTCGCATATCTTTACAAATCAATACCAAGGTTTTCATGCACAATTATTACAAACACAGGAAAAAAACATACAAGACGAAGCAGAAAATCTGACATATACATGGGCGTAGGGAACAGCTACAAAGCAAAATTCGCGTTTGGTATCTGAGTAAACCTGGAAATGTTTGCTGATAAAAAGATTATTTGGCAAAAGTGAGCTGATATTAGCTAGCCTGAATTTAGGGTTGTCACGTTCTTAGAATATTGGTTCAGGAATCGAGTTCCATTCTTCAATGGCCAAGGGTAAGAAAGACTTATTAAATGCGTTTGTCGAGCCAGTTATGCGTTGCACGCTCATAGAATTGAAAAGACGACGTGATGTTCGTACAGGTGGTACTAAAAGGAAGGTTCTCAGGTCAGGGCGATCATAATATAGATTTTGGAATAGGCACAGCCGTGAAATCTTCCTTCGATGCTAACTAATTAACTTTCTAATTGCTACCTTTAGAGCGTCAGATAATATTCGAAAATTTGACGACTGCTAAGATAGAAGTCGAGCTCAGGTTTTAAGGCGTCGCAATTCGCATAATAGATCCAAGCATCAAAATTGAAAAACATACTTTTGAAAACTTGTTACGTTTTCTTTCACACCTTGACGATTGATTAACTGGCGTCGCTCAAACAGCTATCCAATTTATGACGTACAAGCAGTTCACATTTGTTCCGTGTCGAGAGAACGTGCAGCGGCGCTGGTTAGTCAATGTATAAACATGAGAAAGCAAACCTGACGAATATCTGACATCTATTTCACTTTCGGTATCAAGGACCACGTTGCCGACCCGCAAGTTGTGAACTGTTGGCTCACTTCCGGTGTTGAAGGTTTTCAGTTTCACAATATAGTGTTCATCGATAACGCCAACGATTTTTGCCAATATTTAAGTTTAGGTAATTGGTCGTCCTTTATGTCCTCTGTATCGCGTCAATATTGTCGACCCTGTCATATAATCCGCCTATAAAGATAACGTTGACGTGATTTTTACGACTTTTGAAAGAAAAAATATGTATTGCAGAGTCTTAAACGCCCTATACTAAACTATTTTTCTCATTTCTCGCTTTCGCTGCTCTGTGTGACGCTCACTGCAAGAACGTTGTTGTAGCTTTGCAGCTTTGTGGCAAAGTTCGGGTCTGTGCGGCAATAAGTATGCTAATGCAACCCTTCGCTTTGATTCCCGCTCCTCTAGACAAAACAGTGCTCTACTACAGCCACAGTAATGCAAGGTTATTAGATTACACGCGAAAAACAAAATATTCACATAAAACTACAATATTACAGGAACAAATCGCCAAATGTTCTTCAACCTAGCACGGCGTTTTATCATGAGCTTCCAGGCAGTTGCCATAATAATGTCAACAAACGCTGCAACAATTAGCACGGGGATAATTATCAGGATTTATCGCTCGGCGAGGGGAAACCAAGACATCAAACCATCTCTACAAGGAATCCAACAGGAATAAGTGCAAGCCTCCGAGGTAGCTCACAGACACATATGCTGGCGCCCGAAAACCGCGTACAGCTTGGTTTGTTCATCGTATTAGCGTAATGCGAAAATTGACTCATATCTAATTTTAAAGTTTAATGTACCTACGCCCATTAATCCTGCATTGTGCGGTGTTTTTCTCCACAAAACCGCTTATGTCACCAAGATACTGTCATTTCTTGTGGGCTATGTAACAAAAGGCCGCATATTCTAACGTTTCGTCCTCCACGTTGGTCATCTCAAGTTCACGTATTCCTAGATGCGCTATGATTTCTTTAGCTATTTAGCGTATCTACGCCCATCGTTTTATGCTTCCGCCTTTCTCGTCAGGCAAACATGTGCGCTGCCTTGGGCAGTTTTAAAGTCCTTTCTGCACGTCAGCCTTTTTGGCCTCTTGTTCTTTTATTGTTTTCCTGCTTGTCTCTTTCTGTTCGTGTAAATTTTTTCATCCTTTAACGTTTCCTTATAAACAGCGTATCTACGTTTTGATAACATTTAAATCTGCTTGCGTGGTGTAGACGCAATCATTGTTTTCATGTGCGGATTCAGTTCCAGTCCGTTTTTTTCTCCACGGTGCATTGGTTGAACGCCCATGATTAAACCCACATTGATTGAACCAAACACACAAAAAACGATATTTTTACTATAACTCCGGTAGTGCTTTTGCTGAGTTCTACCGGTTTACGTCCGATCGTTTTTCACAAGTCATGTGGCAGTGCTCCTACAGCGATGCAGATTTAATGCCTGGAACATCAGGGGTAATGTCCGTCTGCCTTTTCTCATTTTCAGTCTTTCTGATATGTTTAAATTTATTGCCCGCTTTGACATCGGCAGGAAGTACACTATAGTCGGGTCGTTGGTGCGCTTGGCGGTAGTGGTGTAGTCCAGTCCAATTTTTATAGCTGGCGGGCTAGTCATCAAATCGACAATAATTGAACTACTGGTATAGTGAGTGTTTTAAGAGTCACTCTTCATTTTATCTTGACTCAATCAAGCCTCTGCTCTATTTAAATAAGCACGACAGCGTCTTTCATTCTGTGCTACACAATTACCTTTTCTATTTGAGTTAAAGGAGAAGAAAGTGCGTATAAGAATTTCTACGGCGAGACTTCGCATTTTACTGGTAGAAAACGGCCCATCACAAACGGTACCTCGAACAATGATGCATGCAAGAGTGGCTGAGCACTTCAGAAAGATTTTAAACGGAGCGCGCAGTATATGTCCCACAGACAAGAAGCTGCCGCGAAGCGAGTATATCCGCGATTATGTTTCCAGTGACAATCAATCAGTGTGCAAGCTCTCAGACACCAAGGAAAGAGATATTGTGATCAGTTTTATCCCACATTTTCTGCTGCCTATCGTTCCTACTCTCCCTGTCCTGTGTCACTCGGAGCAGTCTTTCCACGTTGTTTGTGCTGGAATGAACATACATTCCTTTTTATTGGTACATAGGAAGGCTGATCGGAGATTCTTAAGAGTTTCGCAACAGTGATTACGTTCACAGAGCTCTTTAAGGCTGAAATAAACGTTCCGTGTTCGAACCATGAGGCCGGGAACGATGTCGTACATGTGATGGTTAGAACCCGCCAGCGTTGGTTATCAATCGCTTGTTCAGATGTGTAGAATGGTGAAGAGAAAATCCGCACTAGATTCTTGAACCTATGAACTCTTTAGAGTAGTTTTTCGAGCAATTGAAGATGAGCCACGGTATCCCAGTCAAGCGAAGTTTGTTTTGCATAGTTGTATTTCATGCCGTAAGTCTTGGAGGAACACAACGCCCAATGATCAGGAGAAATGCGTATTGAAAGCGTCAAATATCTTTATGTATGGCAGTTTGGCCCTCCAGTGCGGTGTCGTTTGTTATTGTGGCGATACTAATGGTATAAGAGCTAGATGATCGAAACATCGAAATGGAGTGCTGCCTCATCTCTTCTTGTCAAAAGTTCTTTTTCTGATTTGTTCATAACCTGCATGCTGAGCTCCCTCCCAGTAGCACTTGTAAAGTGTCACAACTGGAAACAATGTTCTTAGCAAAGGTGAAAATCTTTATTTCCTTGGTCGTTTCACTGATTTTCTTGTTTTTCATAACCACTATTGCAATCTGGTATAGAGCCCACGTGCGCATTGAATAGAAAGAAGTGTATGTGGTAACGAAAACTATTTGTGATGTGGAAATAATATGTTTATTATTTCTTGTAGCCCCATACAAAACTGGGACTCTGGCATTTTATATATGCATTTATTTCCCTTTCGCACAAGGTCAGAAAACTGGCATTATACATCATTATCAATTGTTGCTGATATCGAGCTCAGCATAACATTCCTAAATCTCCTGAAAGCGCTTACAACAGCCTATCCAAAATTCAAGATCGCTGTTTTGTGCACATCTCTTTAAACTTAAATTTACGTAACTATTAGAGACACTGATGAAACAGCTCAGAACACAGTGAAAAGCCTTCAAAGGAACGCTAAATCGAAGTTCTTCGAAATATGTATGGCAAATAAGAAAATCGTCGATGCACTTTGTTTGTGTAAGCTATTGCGAGGCATTAAAGTTAAACACCGCGAAGCTTCACTTCCGATGAGAAATGCGCCGCACCCGTGATCTATGGATTAACTGCGATTATATAGGATTTCTCGCAAGCACTAACAGCCTGTCAGCACTTCCCTTCCCTCTAAATGCATGCAACCGAAATTCGACATCACAAGCCCGCGCTGTTTATTTGATAAAGTCGCTTTCGTTTGAGCTACTGTGACCAGCCCTCTAAAGGGTAATACTGATTTTTTTCTGTATCGAATTAAAAGAAGTGCAAAGAGGAAGACGATCGGCAGCAGCAGCGGCAGAACCGGCACGCGGCGCGAGATGAGTGGGCCACTGCTGGAGTCCGGATATATCTTAGCCTGCTCTACCGGGACTTCGCAACCGATATCGCCAGCTAATCGTCCATCCCCGAGCATATTCACCCCAATACCCCTTCCGAGAGCGCCGACTCCGATAGTAGACCATCTGTTTGCCTCCGTTGCGCATCTGCATCGCCGCTCCGTTTCTCCAATACTCCGTCGTTCCACTAGTGACCGCAGTTCTTGGGGCAAGAACTGCCTTTTGGTCAACAAGTTGAAGGCCTCGTCCTTCTCCGTCGAATACGCTCTGGGCTTCTGTGGAGGGCACCGGTGCTTTCGCACTTGTTGACAGTGGTGATGCTGTATCGTCTTGAGCGAGAAACTGTGCCGCAAGCTGCAAAAAATAAATACGCCGCAATAAGGTTTTTCGCTTCGCTCATTCGCAACTTATCGCATCTTTGGGCAGATTATGGCACAGGTCACTATTCCGGAGGTTCTGTAAATCATAGAATTCGCCGTCTTTTCATCGTCTTCTCAGGACGTTAGCTTAGGCTGGACTTTTCTCCAACACCATGCCGTCATCGACTGCACTCTTGTTGAAGTTGAGCTTTTTCCCTTCGGAAATGTCTCGGCGGGCGCTCCCGTAACCACGCCCGCCAAACTGGTTGCGCCTGATGACGTCACGATCTCGCAGGGCTCTTCTGTGCTCATCGCTGCTAATTGCGAGTCTGCTTACGACGGCCCTGTCACCTTCATCCCGTCCGACGCCTCTACTTCTCGCCACCATGTCTCCCTGCCGTTCTCCGTTGTTACCGCCCCAAATGTTTGCAGCACCTTTCCCGTTGCGAATCCACTCCTGTGCTTCTTTTCTCTTCTTCACGGCAAATACCGTGGATGCGTCAAGAAGCCTGCCTCCACCGTCATCTGCGACACTTAAAAGGATGACCCCTGCCCCTCCCTTGGCTTCGCTTACTCGATGCCTCCTTCTTCTGATCCCGCTCCCGTCTACGTCTTCACCCGTCAATCGGCGCCAGTCTTACAGCACCAAAAAACACTCAGCTTCTGGCTGTGCTAGATAGGTTTCGTTCCTCATTTTACTTTTCGCGCCGACGTTTAGGCGCGCATCGGCTGTTACCACTGGAATCGACACCAGCACCCGTTCGCCATTGCGGCAAAGAACATATCATGTGTGGGAGCCGAACGTCAGGTCATCGACGAAGAGGTAAACGACATGCTCCAGTGTGGTGTCCTCCAACCATCGCACAGTCCTTGGGCCTTCCACGTATTCCTTCTCAATGAGAAAGGCGGCTCTATCCGTTTATCGTGGACTGTCGGTGCCTCAACAAAACAACTCGCAAAGACGTTTATCCCCTGCCCCGCATTGATGATTGCCTTGACTGTTTGGAGGGAGATGAATTCTTTTCATCTTCAGATTTACGCTGTGGGTATTGGCAAGTCCCGATGGCTGACGCTGACCACTCCAAGACATTTGTGGTGCCTGTTAGGTTGTACGAATACAACGTCATACCCTTCGGACTACGCAATGTCCTTCCACTCTAAAATGGTAAACCTTCTAGTGTTTCTTGGACGATATCGTTGTTCTCTCCCCGGTTTTTCAGACGCGCCTCGTTCTATTGGGGCATGTTTTCAGATGACTAACCGCAGCCGTCCTGCAACTAAATTTGAAGAAATGTCGCTTCGCCGCCCGCCAGTTGACGGTTTGCGGCCACGTCAACCTAAGGATAGTCCGCTTCCCGACCCTGGAAAGCTTCATGCTGTCGCTGAGTTCCAAAACCCTCCACGATGAAGGCACTTTGAACTTTTATCGGCCTATGCACATACTTTCGGATCTTTTCCGCGATTTCGCTGCTATCATTGTACATCTCATTGCCGTTCTTCTCCAGAGCAGCGACCTTTCAAGCTGGAGTACTGCCTGTGATGATGCGTCCAGCACGTAGCGCCGTTTGCTTACCTCCCTGCCCATACTACGCTCCTTTAACCCCGGTGTTCCAACTTAAATGCCACAGATTCCAGTGGCGCTGGTATCTGTGCTGTTCTTGCGCAACTTAAACCTGGATTCGTCGAGTATGTGGCTGCATACGCGAACCGCGCTCTGACGTAGCCGGAGTTGAATTACTCAGTCACATGAAAAGGACGCATGCTCATATTATGGGTGATTTAAAATTTTCTCTCTTACGTATACGGCCGAAATTTTCAGGTCAAGCCGCCGCGGTGGCTTAGTGGTTATGGACGTCATGTGCTGACAGAAAAGACGCGGTTTCGATCGCGGCTAGGGCGGCCGAATTTCGATAGATTCGAACTTCTAGAAGCCCCTGTACTGTGCGATGTCGTCGCACGTTAAAGAAACCCAGGTGGTTGAAGTTTGCGGAATCTTTCACTACGGCGTCGCTCATAGCCTGAATTAGTTTGGGACGTTAAACCCCCATAAACAATAAACCATAAACTTTCCACCTCACCCGCCAGGCCTTAGGCCGTCAGGACTATGATATTCGTGTGGTCTATCGCTCTGGCAGGAAGCCTAACGACGCCGACGCTTTGTCTAGCTGCCCTCTAGCCACCGAATGTACTTTCTCTTACCCCATCGACTGCTCCGGCTTGTCTTTGCTGGATATAGCCATCGAGAAGTCCAGAGATGCCGAGATCGTTTCTCCTGTCAGGTTAATTTCGAGGCCTTCAGTTGCTACGGTCGCACGAGCCTTCCTCCGTCAGGCTGCTCATTTCTGAAATCGTGATGGGCTCTTGGGCCACCGAAAATACCTCTGTAACAGTCCCAGATTTCTCCTTGTAATACGCTGACATGTACGCTCGGAAATACGTGCTACATTTCATAGTGCCCACAAGTCAGTGTCGCAAGTGCCTTCAAGCCTGTAACTATACCCGGCTTCGCCACCACTATAACTGGCGCGGTATGTACACCTACGTCCGCAAGTTGATTCGTTCCTGCCCTGAATGTCAACACCGCAAGCCCGGTCACCACCATTAGACCGGACTAATGCAGCTTTTGCCCTGCCCATCCGGGCCTAACGACCGAGTTGGCACTGACCTCTATTGACCGCTTCCCTACGCACTGCAGCCGGAAACCACTGGGTCATCGTCAGTGCAGACCAGCTTACACGGTACGCCGAAACAGCCACCCTTCTTGGTGGTACGGCGCATGATGTTGCAGCTTTCCTCCTGCACCACTTCCAACTTCTTCAGGGAGCGCCGCGCGAACTGCTGAGCGACCGTGGGCGAGTACTTCTCTCTGATGTAGTTTCGTGCCTTCTGCTGCAGTGCAACGTTAATCATCGCACCACTACCGCCTGAAATCCGGAGAAAAATGGCCCAACTGAACTGTTTAATCGGACATATTGTCACATTTCTTCAATGTACGTGGCTGAAGACCATTCGGACTGGGGCGTAGTGCTACCCTTCGTCATATATGCATACAACACCGCTACGAAGAGTACAGCTGGTTTCTCGCCATTTTCTGCCCTGCACGGCGGTGAACCATCGTCACCACTTGGCACCATCATTCCATATTATCCTGTTTCATCGGGATCTAAACCGTTTCTGAAGCCTCCAAACATTCTTAAGAGTTCCGGCACCTCGCCCAGTTGTTCACATTCGACGACCTTGTGCGCTGTAATTTACGCTGCGACAACTAACATGACACAGACAGTTCCGCGATCCTTTGTTTGGCGCCGTGTGCCTTCTGACTCATTCGGAACTCTTCAAAGCTGCTTCCAAATTAACTGTGAACTTGAGCGCACTTCATCTGTTAAATACAACGTCGAGCCAGTAACGCCCAACCTGATTTCCGAAGACGTGGGTTCGAGACGGTCCACGTTTCTCGTTTGAAGCCTCACTATAACCTCTGCGTCTTGTTGCTCCCCTAAGACGCCAGGGTGGCTCTTCTGCTGTCGGGGTCAGTTGCAAAGAGGAAGGCGATCAGCAGCCGCAGCGGCGGAGCCGAGACGCAGTATGAGACGAGGGCGCCAACTACTTGTACCCGGAGATGTCCTTCCTTGCTCTAACCGGCCTTCGCAACCGATATTCTCTTACAAAGCCCGTTTAACAACAAAACAGTTGGAGTAGGCAACACACAATGGCGGAGCATGAGATAGTGGCAAATAAGAATAACGGTTATTAAGGTGTTTGTTTGGGCTAGTTGCTATTCTGTTGTTGAAAACAAAGCGCACAGTAAACGGCGAGCATTAAGACTAGAAAAAACACAGCCAACCGCTAACTTCCAACAGATTTGTTATTCGGAATATTTGGCAAAATATATACGAACGTGATGGGAAGGGAAATAAGAGAGGCTAATAAAAACAAGGAAAAAACAAAAGGCTTACAAGACCGGAGTAAAGAAATCAGGTGGTTTGGACACAAATACGTCATCTCTTCTTGCGACAGATCAAATGAAGGCGAGCACACATAATTACCGCCCATCGATCTATCTCCAGGGCCTCAAGTACCTGTCTAGTGATGTGAGTACGATGGTTGTCAGTGCAGCCATCGTATACAACCATCGTCTGTCTGTCTGTCTGTCTATATATATATATATATATATACAGATAATTTAAGAAAACGAGGGGCTCGATTGACAAACTTATGAAGGGAGCCAACAGTCACCGAAAACAGGGTGCATAAGGGAATGTTTAAATTTTTTAAATTTTTTTATGTGTTGTGCTTAGCAGTGGGATAATAATAATTTGATCAATCTATCCTTTAAAGAAAATTACTTTAAAGCAGCAGAAAAAACAACCATGCCGCCGGTAGGACCCGAAACCACAACCTCCGAATATCGCGTCCGGTGCTCAACCAACTGAGCGACGGCTGTCCAATCTGCTGCTCTCGTCGGTATTTATGTTTGTTGGGTGTAACCAAACCTTGAGAGTGTTCACCAGCTCCACCCTCGTCCACAGCGGCGGACGTAGAACGTCCTGTATTACCGCGAGTGTGACGTGGGACGTCATCTAACGGCGAGGGCGGAAACTGTGCGAGAGCCCTCTTATGCCACCATGGCATCAAGACTGCCGGAACCGATACCTTCGTTACGCTATTAGCAGACAATTGAAAAAAATGAGGGGCTCGTTCGACAAACTTATGAAGGGAGCTAAGGGTGACCGAAACCAGGGTGCATAGTAGAATGTTTATATTTTACTTTTGTGTTGTGCTTAACAGTGGCATAATAATACATAGATTAATCTATCGCTTAAAGAAAATTACTTTAAAGCAGCAGAAAAAACAACCATGCCGCCGGTGAGATCCGAACCCACAGCCTCCGAATATCGCGTTTCTTTATATATATATATATATATATATATATATATATATATATATATATATATATATATATATATTTGGAAGCCAACAGTCACCGAAATCAAGGTGCATAGGGGAATGTTTCTTTTTTTAATATGTAGTGATCTAGTGCCAATCAATTAGTTTTTAAAGAAAATTACTTATAAAACAGCAGAAAAAACAACCATGCCGCCGGTGAGATCCGAACCCTCGACCTCCGAATATCGCGTCCGGTGCTCTTACCAACTGAGTTACGGCGACAGCTGTCCAATCTGCTGCTTTCGTGGGTATTTATATTTTTGCGTGTAAGCGAACCTTGAGAGTGTACAACCGCGCCACCCTCGTTCATAGCGGTGGACGTATCACGTCCTGTAATACCGCAAGTGTGACGTAGAACGTCATCTAACGGCGAGGGCGGAAACTGTGCGAGAGCCCTGTTATGCTACCTATGGCATCAAGACTGCCAGAACCGAGACCCCCGTTAAGCTATTAGCAGACAAGGCAAATGAAGTGAGGGGCTCGTTTGACAAACATATTTTAGGAAGCCAACAGTCACCGAAATCAAGGTCCATAGGGGAATGTTTCTTTTTTTAATATCTAGTGCCAATTAATTAGTTGTTTTAAAGAAAATTACTTATAAAGCAGCAGAATAAACAACCATGCCGCCGGTGGGATCCGAACCCACGACCTCCGAATATCGCGTCCGGTGCCCTTACGAACTCAGCTATGGCGACGGCTGTCCAATCTGCTGCTTTCGTGGGTATTTAGGTTTTGCGTGTAAGCGAACCTTGAGAGTGTTCACCAGCGCCACCCTCGTCCATAGCGGTGGACGTATCACGTCCTGTAATACCGCAAGTGTGACGTAGAACGTCATCGAGCACCGGACGCGATATTCGGAGGTCGTGGGTTCGGATCCCACCGGCGGCATGGTTGTTGAGTAATTTTCTTTAAAAAACTAATTGATTGGCACTAGATATTAAAAAAAAAGAAACATTCCCCTATGCACCTTTATTTCGGTGACTGTTGACTTCCTAAAATATGTTTGTCAAACGAGCCCCTCACTTCATTTGCCTTGTCTGCTAATAGCTTAACGGGGGTCTCGGTTCTGGCAGTCTTGATGCCATAGGTAGCATAAGAGGGCTCTCGCACAGTTTCTGCCCTCGCCGTTAGATGACGTTCTACGTCACACTTGCGCTATTACAGGACGTGCTACGTCCACCGCAATGGACGAGGGTGGCGCGGGTGAACACTCTCAAGGTTCACTTACACGCAAAACATAAATACCCACGAAAGCAGCAGATTGGACAGCCGTCGCCATAGCTCTGTTGGTAAGAGCACCGGACGCGATATTCGGAGGTCGTGGGTTCGGATCCCGCTGGCGGCATGGTTGTTTTTCTGCTGTTTTATAAGTAATTTTCTTTAAAAATACTAATTGATTGCCACTAGATATTAAAAAAAAAGAAACATTCCCCTATGCAACTTGATTTCGGTGACTGTTGGCTTCCTAAAATATGTTTGTCAAACGAGCCCCTCACTTCATTTGCCTTGTGGTCTAATATATATATATATATATATATATATATATATATATATATATATATATATATATATATATATATATATATATATACAGTATAAACGCAGACCAACATTTCAAACGATTTATTTTAAGTTTCGACCGTGAATTTCGAACTTGACGTTTCGACCGCGTCAAATTAATCGTTTCAAGTGTTGCTCAACGTTTATACTAATACTGACCGTGCTAAGATTTCTCTTTTCGCTGGATAATGTATACATACCTGATCAGGTCAGCAGCCTGCCACAAAGCAAGCTTCAGACAAACAAAAAACAGACAAACAAACAATGGCTAAATGCGAGAATTAGCCACTAAGAGCCCCGCTCTGCTCCTATTTTCAACCGCGGGACATCTCCTGTCTTGACTAAATTCAACAGTTGCCTCCACATTTTGTTTGCCGAGCTCAACATTGTTTTTCGCTATTTTGCGTTAGTCTTAGGTTACGAATTTCTGGAGCATTCTCCACGTTTCACTTACCAGCAACCTCCCTCGTACCACCAGTGCGCACTATGCATATCCTTCCTAAGACGGAAATTTTCCGAACAACATCGCCCATAACGCACCCTCCACTTTCTCAACTTCTCGATATTAACGGCGCTATCGATCGTGTTTCCTTTAAATCTCTTTGTGCTCCACGTGTAACGCATTACCGCAAAAGCGAGTAGGTAATGGAGCTTCAAGATTCATTAGCTACAAGCACTTCGGCTTTAGTCTCGGTATATATATACTTTCTGTAATTATTGGAGTATAACTTATTTGTTTTCCTTGTTCCTTCATTAGACGCGGAACGGCTGTCTTGAAGATTTTTTCGCCCTGTGTTCACTCGTAGGAGTCATTCAAGCACTCTCGCTAAGTGCGTTACAGCCTGATTACCTCCGCCAAAACCACTTCCAAGGGTTGCGATTTTTCTTTAATTACGGTTGAAACAAGTCTGGTGTGCTTCGCGCTCTTTGAATAGACAGCTTAGACTCGGAAGTGTAGAATTCCAGGCGGAGGGTCAAAATATTTTTTTCAAATATTCAGATTTTATTTCCACGAGTTTCTTGAGACATTAGGGGACGAGGGGGGGGGGTCGACAATAGGAGGGAAATATAAGGTAAATGGCTCACACTGGGCTGGCACTTGAGCAAGAACACGACAGAAGGGATCATGAAGCAGAATTAGGGTAAAGATGCTGAAACGGCGGCCATGAAACGTGATGCCAGAAAGCTGCGATAGTGTTTGCGTTTTTCCTTAATGTTTATTTTCATGCCTCTAATCTGAGTGCGTCTTCACACACGTGATGGAATGTTTTTGGAGGCTGAAGGTGGACGGAGGAGGATAGCTGTTGGAAGACGCTTTTGAAAGGCTGAGGCGATGGGGAGGTTGGTCGGCGGGCAGCCCTCTATCTAAAGAGATGGTATGGAAGCGGGCAAGTGGGTGCTGCTACTAGAGTGCCTGTCTTTCCCACTGCGTCTTTGAATTCTGTTTCGCCGTCACTTTTTGACCCGTGCTGCGTGAAGGCCTTGTGCAGGAAGGAGGTAGGTGGGTTGGTGGTGAGTGGCGGGTCTGACCGGTGCAGTTGGGTTATAAAAAGGATTGGTGATTATGGGGAGTGGAAGCGACTTTCGCCGAATCTTCACTACCTTCGCAAAGAAGATGCCGGCATTTTCGCTAATTTTCACTGGTACTCAGTCGAGGTAAAAAAAATAGGTCTACTTGTATTTCACTCGGCTAGGCCGGGCGTATACATCAGTTAAACTCATTTCTGCTCGTTTACGTAGGTCACTTACACACACACACACACACACACACACACACACACACACACACACACACACACACACACACACACACACACACACACACACACACACACACACACACACACACACACACACACACACACACACACACACACACACACACACACACACACACACACACACACACACACACACACACACACACACACACACACACACACACACACACACACACACACACACACACACACACACACACACACACACACACACACCTGCTACCGTACGCATCAAAACCACTGAATTGTAGTTAAGGAAGTTTAGTATAGAAGTTAGGTGAGGTTGCATAAAGAAATCGCTTACCATGAACCGTCATTCAGTATTCAGTTTACCTTACTCAAAAACAGTTGGGTGAAAGAGAAGGTTTGTGTGGTAAATATATGACAATTAGCTTCTAAATATACCGGGGCGACTCGTACTGCCTGCTTTATATCGGCAAATTACAAACACAGGGAGTTGAATTTTGCAAAAAAATTACATTCAATTACAGGGGCTGGCTTGAGCCGTGCGCGGCGACACCCACCTTGTTTTTCTGGGTAGGCATCCGCAAATGAGGAGTCAGAAACTTTAAAGTGCCTAAAGCGCTCGGAAAAACTGTCGTGCATTCCTTTGTGCCACCACGCCTGCCCCTCTGGCAACCATAACTCACGCATTGGGTTACATGAAGTAGCTCCGAAGAAGGTCCTCGTAGTGCAGGCCATCGGGGACGCGGTGTAGTGATTGGTGGGGTGGACAGGAATGTGGGGACGCCTTGGGATTGGTGTGGCGCGCTCTGAGCGTCGGACCGACGCCCAGTTGTCTCGACTGAAGCGTGGTCCTGCTTCAAATATTGTGAATTAAATGGTGCCAACCTATAATCAGCGGGACCACTGCCGTTGCTGATATACACAGTTATGTTTATTGCATATATGTCGCGATAATTCGTAACGCGTCCCCGACTTTCCGGAGGGGAACGCTATCGCATGCAGATTCGAACAAGAGGACAAGAGAACAGAGATAAAAGGAAACAAAATGAAGCCGTATTTAAAATTTAGAGGAAAAGGCGACAACAAACGGACATCAAAACAAGAAAAGCACACACTCAACGCGCGTACAACACTACAGAATAAAAGGAAAGAGTTTACCAGGTACTGAGCGTTCCTGGTGAAGCAGGGATGCCTTGCAGACAGGGCGAACGCGGGTCGACGTAGTGCGACGCGTCGCTGGCGAGGCGTCGAAGGAAGCGGCGGAAGGGCGCCAGGTGGTAGTAGGAGCGGTGAGAAACAAGGAGACGCCGGGGCTCTGCCGTCAAGAGCCCGAAGAACTTGGCAGCAGCAGGAAAAACGTAGCCAGGTCCTGTCGCGGACGCCAATTGTCGCGAATTGGTAGCGCGTCCCCGACTTCCCGAAGGGGAACGCTATCGCGTGCAGGTTCGAACAAGAGAACAAAGAGATCAAACAAAACAAAACGTAGCCGTATTTATAATTTAAAGGAAAGCTGGCCAATAAGAAAGGCACAAGCCAACAAGAAAAACAGACTCAACAAGCGTTTCACACTACAGAATATAAGGAAAGATTTCACCAGGTACTGAGCGTCCCAAGTGAAGCGGGGATGCCTTGCAGACCGGGCGAACGAGGGTCGATTTAGTGCGACGCGTCGCTGGCGATGAGTCGAAGGAAGCGACGGAAAGGAGCCAGACGGCATTAGGAACGGAGAGGAACACAGGGAGACGCCGGTGGACTCACGACAGCAGCCCGAATAACTTGGCAGTGGCAGGAAAAACCGTAAAGAGCTCACGTCTACGGCGTCACAAAACGCCTGAGGTTTCAAGTAGGCTATCCAAGAGCGCCTTTCGGCAGCACGGACTCTCAGTCCGTCGGCTGCCACCTCCACACTTGCAAAGAACGCAGTCGGCTTACGTCGGCGATCCAAGGAAGGTCACGGCAGCACGGACCCAACGTCCGACCGCTGCCACCTACACGCTTGAATGACACCACCTCCGCTGCGCTGTCTCCCTCCACACCTCGGTTTTCTGACAAATAAGCTCTCCGCTCCTCGTGCTCGCCACGCTCTTTGTCGCCGTTGCCTCGCACGCACCCTTCGCACGCGCACACGCGCGGCGCTGGGATGGCACGCACAGCCCTCCGCTGTCCGACGCACCACTGTCGGCGCACCGCATTCAAAAATCCTCCGAGGATCCTGTGTGCACCTCACAATATGCTTGAGGGAGGATCTATTTTCTGTTACATTCGAGAACAGTTTTAACGCATGCTCGCTTAACACGAACGAGGGTGGTGTCATCAGTAAAATATGCATTAGTGCAATGAGACTGACTCTCAGATACAGTGAACAATAATTTGGGCGTAACTCTGAGGAGGTGCCGTATATTCGGGGGTGTCGTAAACTCGGCCCCGCTGGCAAAAACTCGCGTTTCGGTAAGCTCGGAGATGGAAGAGCGTCTCTGGGCCTCCGGGCGCCTGTGACAGCTTCCCCCAGAAAGAACGGGGAGACACAAATAGTCCTTTAGAAAACGCGAGGCATTGCTGAGAAAAACACACAGTTTTACCAAATATGGCAGTCAAAACGCATGCCTTGAAGAGCGACATCTGCACTGGTGAAAGACAGGGCAAGGTATCTGCGCTAGCTTGATAATGTGCACGAGGAGGAACGGCTGTCACCGGCGGTCGCCCCTTTTCACCAGCAAGTCTCATGCTGTGTGCGGCTTTGGGATCTACATTTCAGTATGCTACAGGCTGAACACAAAGCACTTGATAACTCGTGATTTTTTTTTTATTGGAGACAACGAGCGCACAACCAGGCAGAAATTCCAAAAGTGCGGTGGGTATTGGGCACGATTAGCTCTCTGGGTGGCTTGTTGAACCAGCCGCTACGGTAATCTAGGTGTACCACATAGGTCACGTGGTCTTGGGGCGACATCACAGTCTGCCCTCCGAATTGGTAGCAAACTGAACACCATGGCAGGTAGCAGTTGAAAAATGATTGGTCGCGAGCGGTTGCTCGGGAAAAGCAACATGAGTCTCACAAGCCCCACCGGTGACAGCACCTGCCATCGCAAGGCCGCGGCGCATCGTTCACCGCTGCACCACTGTAGCAAGAGTGGTATGTGGACAACCGGAGATCTACCAATGTAAAGGAGAGAATTACCAATTCCGCATATATGGACTTTAACCTATTAACGCTGGCACGTCATGCCCTTAAGGCGGAGCGTAAGTGTCGCCTCCAGTTTTTTTTCTACCAATTGTGTGCACGTAGAAGGGTCTGTCTTCTGAGACTGCTTTTGATTATTTCAAAAGAATAAGTATCTTGCAGCGGTACTCCCGCCCATCACACGTTCAGCTTCCCCAACTTCACTAATGCGCATTGTCAGACTGACTAATGAGTAATTCTAGAGGAGAAACTGGGCATTACGTGCAAGCAAATAGAACTGGTGCTATTTTTGAAAGCTTTGACCGAGCATCTAACACATAAGCCACTTATGAATCTACTCAATATTTCGTTACTGGAAGCTCGTTCAATTTCTGAAACCTCTTCGCCTGCTCGCGCGGATGTCAGGAGAAGGGTTTCTGAAGATGCCGTGAGCATCTTTTTCTCCTCCCCTCAGTAGAAAGGCAAGCATTTGAAGTAGTTCATTGCTTGTTCATTGTTGATTGTTCTACACCATATTCTCCCATCGACCTATCTCGTTGGTGCAATACCCGTCAAGAAGTAATTGCCATTATCACTTAGCTGCAGCGCCCTCCAGTATTATTGGTCTCTAGAAGGACGGCAGATTGGGCGAGTTGGTGTTCCATAGTAACAAGAAAATCGAAACAGTGCTAGACAACCTGGGGATCTTTAACGATGTCAGTGCATGTCAAAGATCCCCAGGTGGTCGAAATTATTCCGGAGCCCTCCACTACGGCACCTCTTTCTTCCTTTCTTCCTTTCACTCCCTTCATTATTCCTTCAATTATGGCGTGGTTCAGGTGTCTGCCGATTTATGAGACAGATAGTGTGCCATTTCCTTTCCCCAAAAACCAATTATTATTATTATTATTAGACAACTGGACCAGAAAGAGCCATGTTTGATTCTTCCTCTTTTTGGTCCAGTTGTGTAGCGCTGTTTGAATTTTCTTGTTATTGGTCTCTTTTTATGGTCGGCCCCAGACCTCTGTCCTCAACATTGAATGGCTTACACATCTGCGCAACTCTTACCCTGGTGTACCCATACTAGTTGGAGGACGTTTTAATAGGCCACATACAGCCTGGGGATAAACTCATAACTCTAAACGTGGCGATCAGATTTGCGACACGTTTTTCAACCAGTCGTTTACACTTCTGAACAACTCCTCTAATTATACCCGCCCGCATGCTCCTCCATCAACTCCGGACCTTACGTGGTGGCTGGGTCGCGGCAATCCTCATTGGTCTTGCGAAACAGACGCCTGGGGCAGTGATCACTCCCCCATTAAAACTGATTTTTCCTCAAGCACATTACTTGAAATTCGCTGCAATATTCGTGTCACTTCTTGGGACAGTCTTCGCTCGGTTGGTCGTCTCGTCTCAATAACTCCTGCCTCAGCCCTTTGTACACTCATGCTTGTCTTAACTCAGAACGCAATTTCTTCCACTGTCAACGAAGACCAACCAAATCCTGAGTTTCACCTCCTTAATCGTTGGGTAAGGTGCAAGCAGCTGGGCGCATACGTCACTCAGGATCCGTCAGATCAGAATGCGCGAACGGAACTTCACATAGTCACCGCTAAAGACGAGACGGTATTCTAAACGCCTTGTGTACAAGCGCTGGACAGGGCGGCGTTCTTAACTCAGTACTCCTGTCGGCAATCGCCACTTGTGGCGTGTATTTCATTCCATGGAACGCAAGCCATCCGTCAAACACTACGCCGAGTGTATTCGCCTTTCCCTTTCGTCTTTCTCCAGATGAATTCGCTTCGCAAGCTGCCCTTCAGTTCTTGACGAATTATGACTACTCACCTACACCTGTTCCAGTCAGTCCCAAACAAGAGGCAGAGGATAATATCACATGCCCGTTCGTTATGGCTGAGCTTATAGCTGCCATTGAAGGCATCCGACCTAACACTGCACCTGGTCATGACGGTGGACCTTACGTCCTATTCAGGAATCCGGTATAATCGAGAGAGACGGGCCAGTTGGTGACTATTAGTAGAGTGCATCTTGAAACCGCGTAAAAAAGACAAGGGACGAGGGATCTGGACGGCGATACACTGACTTCACTTCTCAGAATTTTTAACGGGATCTGGACATCCAGTCAACTGCCACCCGATTGGAAACATTCAGTGGTAGTTTCGATACCAAAGCGTGGAAAATCACCAACAGCTCTTGGAGCCCTAGGACCGATTTTTCTGGCCACAACGTTTTGTAAGCTTCATGAGAAACTGCTTGCCACTCGACTCTCATAGTGGCTCGACCATCATCAGAAATACTCGTGTTCCCAAATTGGTTTCCGTCCCGGATATGGATCTGAGGATGGTCTTGACCGCTTTGCCAACGACGTGTTACGTCACTCACCTCACAGCCGTCTTGTTCGCACAGTCCTAGCAACAGATATCAAGAAGGCCTACGACAAAATTCTCCACGAAGCCATTCTCAACACTATGTCATCACTTGGCATGCCCTTGCAGCTATGTCGAGCAATTCATGCTATTCTTTCACAAGAGACATCTTCTATCCACGTTAATGGTAAACACACAGGTCACGTCCTTTCTAATCGCGGACAACCGCAGGGCTCAGATTTAGCCACAACTCTATTTAACATCGCATTCATTCTTCTGATACGCAGTCTCTCCACCCTTCCTAATGTTCAAGTTCCAGCATACGCAGACGACATAGCTCTCTGGTCCACAAACCGCTCAGCTCAGGTGCAGCAAGACTCCCTGCAAAATGCCCTCATTCTTCTTCACGACTTTGCTGCCAACACTGGCCTCTCCCTCAACCTCTCCAAATCGTGCTATGTCCATGTGAGCAATAAAGATGGCCGCCGTATTTTCAAAGCCACTCCTTCCGTGCTCACTATTGACAATGCATCACTTCCTGAAGTGGAACATACCAACGTTTTGGGCCAGCACGTTCATGCTTCAGGCGAAGGCATGGCTTGGTTGTCTGCTATGCGCAAGAGTGCTGCAACACAGTGGGCCTCATCCGCAGAATAGCCAATCGCTCTGGAGGTGCCCGCTCAGATACAGCTCGTTGACTTGTTCGTGCTGTCTTTCAACCTTGGCTCCTATACCAGGCTCAGTTTCAACAACTTACGAAACGACAGTGGTCTACGCTTGAAGCACTCAACCACGAAGCCATGTGTCATTACTGGCTGACCCTGAGCAACTCCTATTTGTCCGCTGCAGGAGTATGCGCAGTTCAACACATTGGAAGATTTAATTACCCAGCGACAAAATAATAGAGCACGATAAGTTTCTCTTCGCCCGATGTTCGAGCCTCAACCACCGCCATGGGACTGCTGTCACGTTACATCAAACAAACCTGCTCCTCATAAGAAGTGGCAGTGCTCCTCTCTACTGTTACCAAGCTTTTTCTACGCGATATGATGGCTGTATCCTTTACACAGATGTCTCCATAACCCCAACGGTGGGATCAACTGCTTTTATAAGCCCGACACACCCTCAACTCAACAGCCGCCAAACCTACTATACTGACTCTTCATCATCTCTTCCCGTAGAGCTACAAGTGATTTTAAATGCCATAGCAGCTTTACCTGACGACCCTCCTCATAACCAGGTGCACCTATTTACTCCTTCATAACAAGCTCTGAAGCATCTAAATAAAGTCCGTGGTACCCTTCGGGTTTCCCAGGTCATACATGCTGCTTGTCAATCTTACTGGTGCCTATACTCATCCACTGGGTTCAAGCTAGCACATATGTCGATAGCATCGCACTTGACATGATATCTCGATTAACGGACGTTCCACCACCTCCCCCTGCCTCTTTGCCACCAGATATACTTCTGACACATTTAACATCTTCAGCCTCACTCAGGCAGCGTACACGTGCTCTTATTCCCCCGTGTACCTACCCCCTTCCCCCAAACCTATCACGGTTGGAGGAGGTCTCTCTGAGGCGGCTGCTGGTCAGAGTGGCCCTTACGCTTGCAGTTCTCCACCAGTGGCAAAGTGAGAAGATTCCCGCGCAGGAAAAATGCCCTCTCTGCGAAGCACGCGCTTCTAACACCACTGTCCACCACCTACTGTGAACATGCCCAGGAACTTCACTAGTGCGCACTCGCGTTCTTCAGGAGGCTAGCCTGTCTTCAAACAATGACTCCAATTTCCACTTGTGGCTAACGAAAAAACATTTACCGAAGATTATGTGCCTTTTTTCACATAGCCGGGATTCATGCTTTTTTGTAACGTATTATAATGTTCGTTAATGACATCACGTTTAATGTCATGCGGCACATTTAGCGTTTCAAATAAATAAATACTAATTTGAAGTAGTTTAAAATGAAATTGCATGGCATCACATAAGCAGCCCCTCAACATCGTATACGCAACAATCAATCGGATCCCAGCCGTTCCGACCTCGGAGAATGTTTCGGTTATCATACAGATATATATAGAAACATGATATTGCATGTACCGTGGTCCGAATATCTTAATATGCGCCAATTAAATGCATACGCACCTCAATAGCTCACATTCTAGGCGACAGATTACGAGGTAACGGAGCACTGGCGCCGCAACAAAACGTCAATTAAGGAATGCTGAAATATATGACCGACTTCCATTCAGCGGGCCAACTTGACACATCACCTGGAATCCTGTTTCGTATTGCGTCTTTCCCAGACGTTTACGTGACTGCTGTGCACAGGGTATTTTTTCGGCCCCACCTATAGCGAGACATACCAATCAGATTATTAGCTTGGGAGCCACACTCTGCTATACTGCATCTGTAAACCAGAAGCTAAACAAGGCTGTGGAGCATGCGTGTATAGAAGGGAGTGGCTACTGTTTGCTTACTGCGAAAATAATTTTCCAGGTGCGGTGCCGCTGCCCAAGTCATTATTGCTCTGCCACGCGACGCTAACCTTCAAGGAAAACAAACGACAGCCTACCTGCGCAAAACTGTTTGAATTAGAGGCAGTGTTTGAGGTCTGCGGCACTAGTGCTTTCCATGCGCATGAACAATTATTCCCGATATTTATAACCTTGCTTCACACCGTAGCGGTGCATCCTGCCTTGCTGCTAATCGTGGGTTTTGCTGTCTCTTTCCCAGCAGTGAGAATCAATATTAGAAGCTCTAACTGACTGAATATTTAAACGCCGCGAGTACGCGCCGTTTGTCAAATATGCATAAAGGTCTCTTCCGTCTCACGATTGGTTTTTCCGAACGTATTTGCACTTACTTTGTAAATATAAC
Source organism: Amblyomma americanum (assembly GCA_030143305.2). NCBI lineage: Eukaryota > Metazoa > Arthropoda > Arachnida > Ixodida > Ixodidae > Amblyomma > Amblyomma americanum. Next base: position 2,964 of record JARKHS020012597.1, on the reverse strand, counting down.
CCATTATGCTCCAGATTAACTCGCGTAAGTGTGCCCAAAACAGAACTTTCTAAGGGGCATGCATGTGATTTGAGTGCAAGGCGAAGTGCTCGGTCCCGTATGTTGAATGAATTGCCAGTTTGGTATGCTGCGTGAGTTTTATACCTAATTCCATGACCACAGCGCAACGAACGGGACGTAGAAGAACGACACAGGCAGGGACAAAACACAGCGCTGACTCCCAACTGAAATCTTTATCAGCGCTATGTTGTGACCTTGCCTGTGTCCTTCTTCTACGTCCCGTTCGTTGCGCTCTAGTCATGAAATATCGGAACCAACTTAGCCAACAACTTACCTTCTTGTTATACTTAATTACATTCATTCTTAGTATTTTAACGCTTCTGCGGCAGAGAAAGAAGTTGCAGGTAATTTACAGACGGGCGGTTATTCAAACTACAGAGAAAGCCGTCATTGGTATTGCAAGAGTATTCCGCGGAAGCGTCGCTGCGGTTGCTCACTGGTTAGAGCGCTCGGCTACTGAGCCAAAGTTCCCGGGTTCGATCTCGGCCACGGCGGCCTCGTTTCAAAGAAGGCGAAATGCAAAGGCGCCCGTGTGCAGTGCGATATCACTGCACATTAAAGATCCCCAGGTGGTCAAAATTACTGCGGAGCCCTCCACCACGGAACTTGTTTCACTCCCACTTTCATTTTCCTTAAGGCGCGGCTAAGGTGTCCGCCGAACCTCTTGAGAAAATCCCATTTATAAGGCTTATTGGTTCCTTTGATGATAATTCTGTTATTGTATCTTCGCAATGTGGCGTCCGGGCAGGTCGATATATTGAGACAGCTGTACTCCATCAAAGAGAACTTATTTTAGATAATATTGAAAGAAGACAAATGACGCTTGAAATCTTTGGGGATTTTTCTAAAGCATTTTAAAAATTAATTACTATAACTGACTCGAGATATTGCCTTGCTACGGGGTTCGTGGTTTTTCTTTTAATCTGGTTAAAAGCTACTTGACAAATCGACATCAAGCAATATGTATTGGAAATAAAATGTGCTCACTACAAAAAAAATAGGCATGGCTTACCCCACGGGAGTATCTGGGCCCATAGTTTTTCAATGCTTACATTAACGACTTAGTATCTCAGGATAACACCATAAGTTATAATATATACGCCGACACTATTACATTGTTTACAGGAAGCAATGGAAATTATCTTGTCAAAACCGCCAAAACCTTTCTTGACAAACTATATAAATGGTCAAGCACAAATAGTCTAAAAATAAACTGTTGCAAATTATAAGCGGTTCTCTTTCAAGCTAAACAAAAAAAAATGTTCGCCTCTTTAAACTGAGGCGCAATAATACTGAAATAGAATTTTCTTCGTCCGTTTAAACTATGGGTGTCATTTTTATGAAAATGTGCTATAGGATTTTCACGCAGCCCACATTCAAACTAAATTATGCACAGCGCCAGGTATATTAAGAAAAGTTCGGGATTTTTTACCTGTGCCCCAAAATCTAATTACTTACAACGCACTTTTTGCATTTGATCTCCAGTATCGTCATTAGGTTTTGGGTAATGGCACCAAGAAATCAGTCAGTAGGTTGGTTATTTTACAGAAAAAACGCAATGCGAGCAACTGGAAACTATCCATACAATGCCCACACTTATGATCTATTCTATAAATACGAGACTGCAGAACTTTCTACCCTCTATGAGTATCAGCTGTTCGCTTCTTTGATATCCGAAATCCAAAAAATTGAAGAACACTTCGGGCAGTTGCCAACTTGCAGATTAACACATCATCCCTTTCTACGCGTCGTCGCGAACATTGGTACGTTCCACGACTGCCTACTAACTACGGTCTTCAGATGCTTCGAAACAGCCTGCTAAGTACACTAAACGAATATAAGCTAACGGAAGAGCAGCTGCGCCTTTAACAAAGAAAAATTTATTTGGCAATATTAACTGAATTTTACTTTATTATCTGACTAATTCATCTAAGGCACTGTTCATTTTTATGTACTTTTCATAGCGCGTGTATTTTTGCTAAGATAAATGATTGCTCATTGTTGTTCTTCGCACTATATGTGTACAGTACGTCCAAAACTATTGTGCTCGCTGTCATGTTATGTGGGGAGACGGGGCCAATCAAGCTGCCCTTGTTGCAGCTTTTATCCCGTCCTCCTCTCCACACCTCATACATGCCGTGTACTTGTTATGGGAAATAAACTGAAACTGAAATGTGACACAATTGCCACGCCATTTCATTTCATCAAAACACCAATTTTCTCTCGCCGCTGATTGTATGAATTTCTTCATGAATTTCCTGCAATTCATGAAGATGCCCCCTGTGCAGTGGCTCGTATCTATGTGGCTAAAGGTGGCTATGTAGCTAATGTGGCTAAGGGTCGGTGAACGGTTTCTGAACAGTTTAACCTATTCTGTAAGAGGGTTCTCGCATTAGAAAGTTCTCGCGCAACCTCCGCCGTTACCATTCGATCACTCTCACATGACACTCAGTGTCCTGCACACAGTACGTACTACATCCGCCGCTATGAAAGGGGGCGGTGGTGAGGTGTGCAGGCATTATCGGCTTTGTTGCAGTGGGTGGCTAAGTGGTTGTCTCATGAAAAGTTCAAGATATTTCATGTGCTCCCGCAACCGCTCTCTAATATACGTTAGCATGCATGACAAATGGAATGCTGTACACCTCGCTGGAAGTGCATTTGACGAACTTACATTCATTTTGTATGCAATAACGCTGCTTTTTGGCACTTTAATTTCAGTTTCTCTTTAGAGTCTCGAGTTTGATGTGGGCGGAAGATGCGACCTTTACCAATTCTGCCTCTATTCTGCCGTCCTATTTTATGGCGCCTGAATTCTTGCGCCAATCGCCCCAAATGTCCAAAGTTCTCATGAAGAACAATATAGAGAAAGAGGTATTTTTCGCTTCAATTACTGAAATGCAGTCA